>CAUYRH010170399.1:0-14010 GCA_963574655.1 Perodicticus potto | reverse complement strand
GTGCAATAAATGGGTTGTAGCCTTCACTACAGAGATATAAATTTGTAAACCAGGCATTTCAAATCAGCATCAGAGGATTGAAAACTGGATCACTCCACAACAAGGTTAGTGTCTGATAATGAAATGATCAAACCATACATATTACGAACATGTCTGAGAGCGGAAGAGGACAAGACAAGGGCAGAAAATGTGAATCAGGTTCTGCCAAGAGAAAAAGACAAAAAACAAAAAAACCGAGGGGCTTGGGAGCTCCAGCTGCTTGTGAGGATGCTAAGGTTCTTGACAGTAAATCATTCACCCCTTTCCCAACTTCCCAGCAGCAAGTGCTAAAGTGAAGAAATTACTTAGGCTTAATCAGTGCTTGCCATCTCACCAGAAAGATGGCAGCCCTGGAACATAAAGGTATTATTCACCCTCTCCTACCTCCAGCTTCACCTTCTCCCTCTCCCTCTTTCCTGATAAATGACAGCAACAGAGGATGAGTAATGAGGAGACCAGGAAGAGTAATGCACAAAGATTTTATAAAGACTTGTGGGCAGAAGTGAGACGGAAGTGATTGAGGAAGGAGGGAGAAGGCGTCTAAGCCATGCCAAGGCAGAATTCAAAGACAAGATGTCTCTCTGGCTGTGATGGGGGCATGGTGGGGCATGTTCCCTAATTAAAAAAGGGTGTCTGGAAGAAGGAGAAGCCTGATCAGGGAAACCAAGGCTAGCTCTTTCTTCATGCATCTTTGAAAAGTTTTCTCAGTACCTAGGAGATTAGAGCAGCAGGAACTGGAATCCATGGTCCTGAGCAGTGAAACCATCCAGGGTCAAGTTCAGGCGTTCAATAGACACCTGCTGAGCTACTACTGTGCCCCAGGCCCAATGTGGGGGCTCGGTACAAGAGGTATCTCAGACATGGACCCCATCTCCAAGAGCTCAAAAATGAGTAGAAGAAAGACGCAGAACAGACCAAGACAGACAAATGTTTTCAATGCTGGTGCCACGGGGAGGGGAATGGAGGAAGAATTTGTTCCAGCTGAGGTGGGAGAGGAAGTCATGGGAGCCTACCCAGAAGAAGGGCCACTATAGCTGAGTCTGGAAAAGTGGATGAGCACCCCCTAGCAGGGATGTAGTGTGGGCAGGCAAGGCCACAAAGGCAGATGACAGTTGAATGGTTGTTGGAAAAGGCCAGAGCAGTGGGCATGAGGATGGAGCAGATGGAGGGAAGAGCCTGGGGAGGCAGACCAGGCCCAGGCCACCCTTGGTCTTGCAGGCCAGGCTGAAGAGTTGCAGCTTTACCCTAGAGCCATGGGAAGCATAGGAAGGTTTCAAGGAAATTAAGGCATTGCCAATGTGGCCCACTCTGGTTGTTACGTGCAGAGATAGATGCCCATTAATATGATTATTATAGGGAGGTAGACTGGAGAGTGGGACATCAGTGAGGATGGCTGGCAAGAGATAATGAAGGCTAATATTAGGCCAGTGACCACCTAGAGCACCTGGGTGCAGGATGAGCAGCAGCAAGACCAGGATGACCAATAAGGCCAGAGGCTAGAGGTCAGGACCCAAGCTGTTGCAGAATGTCAGACTCTGGCACCACGCACCTGATTCCTGTCCCAGCTTTGGAGGGAAAAGAAGTATTGGAGGCAGGTTCAGAAAGAAAGGAGAGAACATTGGGCAGTGACAGAATCAGGAAATAGGAAGCAGGGACCAGGATGATTCCCTCCTCCAGCCAGTGATGTGCACTCAGCCCTGTGTGGTGTGATGGGGAGTAGGATGGCTGGGAGGAAGACCTTTCCCTGACTTCATTCAGTATGTGTCCTGGGCCTGCTAAGAGAGAGGGACCAATTCTTTGGAACCAGCAGAACTGGTTCAAATCCCAGCCAAATCAGTTACCAACTCCAGGGCTTCAGACAAGTGATTTAATCTCTGAACCAGTTTCCTGTTTGGGAAAGGGAAATGGCCTGGGAGCTGTTTTAAAGATTAGAAATAATATATGAGGGTTGTCTGGAAAGTATCGAGCCATGTATGTCTCTGTTATTCATACTGCATGACTGGACAATCCTCCTATATAATTCAGGGGCCAGGCGGGGTGGCTCACGCCTGTAATCCTAGCACTCTGGGAGGCCGAGGTGTGGAAGGATTGCTTGAGCTCAGGAATCTGAGATAAGACTGAGCAAGAGTGAGACACTGTCTCTATTTAAAAAATAGAAAAAATAGCTGGGCATTGTGGTGGGAGCCTATAGTCTCAGCTACTCAGGAGGCCAAGGCAGAAGGACCTGAGTTCAAATTTCAGCTGGGCACAAAGGCTTATGCCTGTAATCCTAACACCCTACTGGCTCTAGGATAAAGCTGCAACTCTTCAGCCTGGCTTGCAAGACCAAGGATGGCTTGGGCCTGGTCTGCCTCTAGGAGGCTGAGGCGGGTGGATTGCTTGAGCCCAGGAGTTTGAGGTTGCTGTGAGTTACAGTGAGACCACAGCACTCTATCTCATGACTCTGTCTCAAAAAACAAATCAATAAAAATAAAATAACAAAATAATAACAATAACAATAATTCAGACATATCGCGGGTGTTCTGTAAATGACAGTCATTGTTACTTGCCTTGAACTCAGATGAACCTAAATCAGCCAGTCCTAAGCTTTAACAGGTTTTGAGGCTCAGTGCTTCCCTCTGCTGGCCAAAAGGGGCAGGCTCCACTGGAGAGAGGAACAGGATGCTAAGACCAGACACAGCTCCTGGCTTCCTCCCCAGGCTAGGAATACTCCTACCTTGAGCGTTGCCTCCATGGGATGTCAATCTCAGCGTGGATCCTACCACAGGCAGCAGAAAGGATGTAGCATGTAGACCTCAAACAGTGTGAAGTTGGATGCATTGTTTCACGTGCCTGAACCTCAGTTTCCTTAGCTATGAAGTGGGATGGTGACTCCTGACATGTTTCACGGAGTCTTTGAGAGACTAGTCCAAAATGAGACTATGTCCATGGAACTTTTTAGGAAATCTGAGCTACCTGCAAATGTTAATGGCGAAGCATTTTCCGATGCTCTTTCCCTATCCTGCTGGGTGCTGGGGAGCCCAGGAAGATTTAAGAAGTTGTCCCTGCCCTTCAGAAGCACAGTCTGTCAGAGGAGATAGTCACTCTGCCAGCAGGTATTGGTGCAATGGGATGGAGACTCTGTGTGCCCAGATGAATCAGAAAAGATAAGCCTGTTTCAAGGCCCCCTTTCTCAGCCCTAAAAGAACACAGACTAAAGCCAAGTCCAGAATGATCTGCAGGCCTCCAACCATGCACCTCTTGGCATAATCCTTCTTTCTGCCCCTCAAGCCCATCTCCCCTGAAGTAGCAAACAGGGAAATTTGGAAGGGGGTGTCCAGAGAGTACTGGCTAAAACCACAGCTGTCTCCAAGTGATATAAATCACGTCATATTCAGGGAAGGCTCTCAAGACACCACTATACTTTATAATACCCTCCCACCAGATTTCCTGGGCTAACTCCTAATGGACTTCATAGTTACTCTCACCTCCAAAGCTCCATTTTGACTTCACCTCACTAAATTTGTTAGATCACCATAGGTGGGTTTCTACCAGGGGAATTTACCCTGGCCCCCCAAACTTAAAGAAATTGCAGAGGACATGGGAATTGACAAACAATAATATGGATAGAAAGAGGTTCAGACCAGCAGACAGGGACAAACTGACAAGAGATATACTTGGCCCTAACTTAGAATTAAGAATCAGGAAAAAAAAATGTTTTTCTGATGAGGAAAACTATGTAAATAAGCATTTTCCAAAATAAACTACTCACAATGCTAGTTTCTTGCAAGATGTTAATAAATTTCCCATGAGAAAGGGGCTCCATGGGCAAGTAAACTTGGGGAACTGATTAATTTTAAATTTTGCTGCAAGATACATCACAGACTTCATTATTTAATATGATCAGAAATCTTCTAACAGAATGTGGAGTACCATATATGCAGTATTTCTCGGGTTTATTTGACTAAATAAGTGCTTGTTCAAGGTACACTTATTAACATCTTAAGGAGCTCAGTGGACTTCCTGAAATGAAACGCTGATAGCTATTGTGGTTTCCTTGTGCCTTGGTTTCCAGGGAGCTCAGTGCTAACCATAATGCTCATTAGCAATTGAAGAACGCATGCATCTTAGGTCTGAAATAGAATTACCTCCACCAATAATATCTTAGCATTTCTAGACAAAACATAGCTGTTATTTCATAGTATTATAGACCACAGATGTTGCTAAAGTTGGTGGACATTTCCTCCCACCCGTGACCACCCTTAGGCTCTAGACCAGGCTCATTAATGTGAGCCCCTAAGGCTGGGCATGGAGGCTCAGGCCTGTAATCCTAGCACTCTGGGAGGCCAAGGCAGGTGGATTGCCTGAGCTCACAGGTTCAAGCCCAGCCTGAGCAAGTGCAAGACTTCATCTCTAAAAAAAAAGCCGGGTATTGTAATGGGTGCCTGTAGTCCCAGCTACTCAGGAGGCTGAGATAAGAGAATCGCTTGAGCACAAGAGTTTGAGGTTGCTGTGAGCTATGACGCTATGGAACTCTACCAAGGGTGACAAAGTGAGACTCTGTCTCACAAATACTAAGAATAATAATGTGAGCCCCTGAATCTTAAATCTGGCTATTCCCAGCTCTGCAAAGACTTCTCAGCCTGAGGCTAAGGAGGCAGCACAAGGCTAGAGGCCTTGGACTGGCCCTTGGGGGACTGCCCCCTGGGAATTCCCACTAAAGGCTCACAGGCCATCTGCTGCCAAGTCTGCAGAGGTTGCTAGGGTAAAATATGACCTTGTGGTCCCTGACGAATCAAAACTGCCTGGTCATTCCTTGGACCCAAGGAAAAGTCTTAAGCTACTTCTCAAATTGCCGGAATTGATAAAGGTTGTCACTGCATAGCAGCCACTGTGATGGCCCTGCTGGTCCATGAAACCCTAGCATATTACTGCTCCCAAGGACAGCTGGATGGGGCCCAGATATAAAATGGGCCTCATAATTTTGCAAGGGGGACCAGTAGGACTTCCTGAAGTAACCAGAACCAGTAGCCTTGTGTTCAAACCTCTCCAGGGAAAGAGGGACCCCAAGAAAACTTCCTAAATCCCCTGTAGACTGAAGGAGGCACCCTGATCCTTCTTCTTACCCATTCACTCATTAATTCACTAAAGAAGCAGTAAAGAATAGTGATTAAGAGAAAAGTATTAGGAGCCAAAATTGAATTTGAATCTAAGCTCATCCTCTTTCTAGCTGTGTGTCCTTTGACAAGTTGCTTAACTTCTCTGAGTCAGTTTGTTCATTTTAAAAAGGAGATAATAGTTGTACCTATATTATAGTGTTGTTATGAGGATTAAATGAAATTATTTACGTAAAATGCATAGCATAGTGTTCAATAAGTGGTTTCTCTGTAGTATTATATTACTCCCAAACGTTCACTCTGGGCCAAGATTTACTGAGTACCATGAATTGAGAAAAATAAAACTATGTTTTCAGGAATTCTCAGGCTAGTAAAGGAGATAGATAAGAAATCCGACACTGGCTTAGCGCCTGTAGCACAGTGGTTACGGTGCCAGCCACATACACTGAGGCTGGCGGGTTCGAACCCAGCCCAGGCCAGCTAAAAAACAACAATGACAACTGCAATAAAAAATAGTCGGGTATTGTAGCAGGTACCTGTAGTCCCAGCTACTTGGGAGGCTGAGGCAAGAGAATTGCTTAAGCCCAAGAGTTTGAGGTTGCTGAGTGCTGTGATGCCACAGCACTCTACCCAGGGCAACAGCTTGAGACTCTGTCTCAAAAAAAAAAAAAATCTGATAATAATAATACATGCTATCAGTTTTATGACTGAAGGAAGCACAGGAGAGCACAAAGAGAAAACTTCAGCCCTAATATATGAAAAAGACATTCAGACATAAATGCAGAAAGGGAGAAATAAAGTGGTCATTACATATAAGTGATATGATTGTTTACATAAAATGAAACAAAATGAAAAGTTCATATGCAAATTATTTCTGAAGAAGATACAGGTACCAAGATTCATTTAAATTGTTAGATGGGCTGTATAAAATTCATTCAATTTTATCCTATCAGCTATCAGAACGTATAAGACAGTGTAGCCTGAGCAAGAACAAGACCTTGTCTTGATAAAAAATAGAAAAATTAGCTGGGCATGGTGGCATGCATCTGTAGTTCCAGCTACTCAGGAAGCTGAGGCAGAAGGATCACTTGAGCCCAGGAGCTTGAGGTTGCTGTGAGCTATGATGATATCACTGTACTTTAACCCAGGTGACAGAATGAGATCCTGTCTCAAAAAAAAAAAAAGACAGTGTCAAGGTACAAATTGGCCAATATGGATTAGAAGCCCCCCAAACAGATCTACCACATAATATGATAGAAATGGAAAAAGTGAAATTAGGTTCCCATTTTTCTCCATCTACAAAAAATCCACTTAAGATGGACTAAGGACCAAAAGAGAAAATAAAAATCTTAAAGCATTTAGTATAAAATATAGGTTAGCATATTTATTACTCTGGCCGAGAGAATAATTTCTTGAAAACAACTGACCCCAAATAGAACTTATCGTCTAAGAAAATATTGATAAATCAAACTATACTAAAACAATTCCTTCTGTAAATGAAAGACATTTTAAGGAAAAAGATAGTTAATTTACAACTTGGGAGAAAATATTTGTAACAGATAACCAGCAAAAGATTTATATCAAGAATCCATAAAATTCCTCAAATCATTCAGAGCAGGAAAAACAATAGGAAAAATGAATGAAAGTCATGATTAGACACTTCATAGGAAAGAAAGGAAACCGCATCTTCAATAAACATTGGCTCATCACCATTAGTAATGAGGAAAACAAAAATAAAGACTGTTAGGAAATTCCAGTTACCTCCATTTAATTTACAAAGATTAAAAAGGTTGCCAATAGCAAGTCTGGGTCAACCATTCTACTCTATGTTGTTAGAGGGAAGGAATGTCTGCCAATTGACACAACTGTTTTGAAAGCAATTTAGTATTATCTCGTAGAGTTGAATTTTCACGCATTTTACAACCCAGAAATTCCACATCAAGATACATGCTTGTGTCTGTGTATAAGAGAGAGAGAAAGAATGTGCTAAAGGACATGCACCAGGAGACATGGACCATAATGTTTTTAGCAGTACTATTTGTAATAGCAAAATAATGGCAACAACTCCAATGCTCATTGACAGGAAAATGGATAAATAAATTGTAATATATTTGCACAAAAGAATATTTTATATATACCAGCAAAATTGAATGAACTACAGCCCATATAACAATTTAAATGAATTCTTGGTGACATTATGTTAAAAGAAAAAAAAGCAAGCCTCAGAAGAGTGCATACAGCATAATACCCTTTTTATAAACTTCAATGAAAACTAAAACAAAAAATAAGTTAGATATGTATTTATTATAAAAAAATACAAATTTCAGAATCTTGATTACTTGGACATGGGGAAATAGACTGGACACTTAAATGCAAATTATTGTTGATGTGCTTATTGGATTAGGTTAGGTTGTGAATTCCTCTGTGCATGTAACAGTGGAAGTGTGTGGGGGAGGGGGAGAGAGAGAGAATAGAAAAAGGAGGAAGAAAGGAAAAGATGGAAGGAAAGGAGAGAGGAAAGGAAAGAAGTCTATATAAGGACCAATGATGACAGTGTCAGGAGCCGAGATTATAGATACACATAAGCCAATTTTGGTCATAGTGACAACTAAGAAGAGGAGGAAGAGAACAGGAAGCGACACCTAAGCAATCTGGGAGGGATCAGGGTAGGCTTTTTGGAACCAGGTACAGGTATTCCTCATTTGTATTGCATTTCACTCAATTGCACTTTGCAGATAGTATGTTCTTTATAAGTTGAAGATTTGTGGCAACCCTGCACCAAGCAAGTCTACTGGCTCCATTATCCCCACAGCATGTGCTCACATTGTGACTCTGTGTCACATCTTGGTAATTCTCCCGATATTTCAAACTTTTTCATTATTATTATGTCTGTTGCAGTGATCTGTGATCTTTGATATTGTTATAATTCTTTTGGGGCACCATGAACCATCCAAGCTTAATTGATAATTGTGTTATGTGCTCTAACTGCTCCACCTGCCAGCCATTCCCCACCTTTCTTCCTCTCCTTGGGCTTCTCTAGTCCCTGAGATACAACAATATTGAAATCAGGCCAATTAATAACCCTACAATGACCTCTAACTGTTCAAGTGAAAGAAATTTATTATCTCTCACTTTAAATTAAAAGCTAGAAAGATGAAGCTTGTAAAGAAAGCATGTTGAAAGAAAGCCAACATAGGCCAAAAGTTAGGCATCTTGCACCAAAAGGTCAACCCAGTTGGGAATGGCAATGAAAATCTCTACTCCAGTAGAAATAAAATTTTATATATATATATATATATATATACACACACACACTAGGGATGCCAAAATAAATATACACGTTTTAAGAGATGTTATCTATATATTACTTTTCAAAGTTGAATTGAAGTATGGTCTAATGTATAGCATGAAGTTTGTTCAAAAGATGGTGTTAATCAAATGAATGCTAGCATCACTATATGACAGGCAGGGCAGTCCAAAAAAGTAGCCAAAGTGGGGTTGTCATTGGAGAAGCACAAAACCATTTTGAAGTGGTATTTGAAATTTGAAAACATTGTGGAAGTACAACAATGGAGGTGTGAGTATGCACAGAACCTACAACATGCCTAACAATAGCACATATTCATAAGTTTGAAATGCACAGTATAGTCAGGAGGATCTGGGAGGTCTTTCACAGCAACAAGTCCTGCTTCTTCTGCTGTGGTTTTGGAACAGTTCACATGCTCCCCACAGAAGTCTGCCAAACAATGTGCACATGAGACAAGAGTTAGCAGAAAAGCATAAGACACATTCTTAGAACAGTAAAATGGAAAGTTTTCATTCCAAGATTATTACATGTACAGAGATATGATAGCTTACCTCAATGAGAATGTGCTAGGACAAAGAGGTGTGGTTGAGTTTCCCTCAAGTATTCCTGACTTAGCACCCCTTGACTTTTACCTGTGGGGTGCCTTAAAGGATGTGGTGTACCACAAATAACCAGAAATTGAAATGGCATATGTACAGCAATACAAGTGGACACTTTGGTCAACATTGCTCAAGCAGTAGTTCCCCATAATCAGAAGGGTCTGGACGCTGATGGTAACCACCATGAGTACCTGTTATAATTGCAGAAGTCAAATGTGACTTTAATTTATCTTTTGTTATTGGTATATATCGAGTATTAAAATTTTAATACAGTCTTTTTCCTTTCTTAAAATATGTATATATGTGTTTGGCACCCTCAGTATATATAGTGCTACTTCAATGAACACATGAAAGATAAGAAAGTGAAACAGACCTATCGCTGATATGGGGAAAGTTTTAGTGGTCTGGATAGAACAAACCAATCACATTTCCTTAACTCAAAGCCTAATCCAGAGCAAGGCCTAGATTACTCTTCAACTCTATGAAGACTGAGAGAGGTGAGGAAGCTGCAGAAGTTTGAAGCTAGCAGAGGTTGGTTTATGAGGTTTAAGAAAAGAAGCATCTCTATAAGAAAAGTGCAAGGTGAAGCATCAGCTCTGATGTAGAAGATGCTGTAAGTTATCTGGAAGATCTAGCTAAGATAATTGATGAAAGTGGTTACCAGGCAATAGATTTTCAAATGTAAATGAAACAGCCTTCTGTTGGAAGAAGATGCCATCTAGAACTTTTATAGCTAGAGGAGAAGAGTCAATGCCTGATTCAAAGCTTCAAAGGATAGGCTGACTCTCTTCTCAGGGGTTAAAGCAGCTAGTAACTTGAAGTTGAAGTCAATACTCACTTACCATTCCAAAAATCTTAAGGTCATTACAAATTAGGCTAAACTGACTCTGCCTGTGCTCTACAAATGCAACAAGAAAGCCTGGATGACAGCACAACTGTTTGCGGAAAGTTTTGTAAAAATTTTAAGCCTATTTTTGAGACCTACTGCTCAGAAAAAAAGATTTCTTTCAAAATATTACTGCTCATCGACAATGTACCTGGTCACCCAAGAGCTCTGATAGAGGTGTGCAAGGAGGTGAATGTTGTTCTCATGCCTGCTAACACAGCATCCATCCTGCAGCTCATGAATCAGGAGTAATTTTGATTTTCCAATCTCATTATTATTTTAATAAATGCATTTTATAAATAGATGGCAGCTGTAGGTATAGCTGCTGTACGTAGTTATTTCTTTGATGCATCTTTGAGTATATTCTGGGAAGTTTTCACCACTCTAGTTGCCATTTAAAACAATCATGATTCGTGGAAGAAGGTCACAGTATCAACATTAACAGGAGTTTGGAAGAAGTTGGTTCCACCCCTCATGGATGACGTTGAGGAGTTCAACACTTCAATGAAGGAAGTAACTGTAAATGTGGTGGAAATAGCAAGAGAATTAGAAGTGGAGCCTGATGATGTGACTGAATTGCTGCAATCTCATGATAAAAACTTGAATGAATGAGGAATTGCTTCTTGTGAATGAACAAACAAATTGTTTTCTTAGATGGAATCTACTCCTGGTGAAGATGCTATGGATGTTGTTGAAATGACAATAGAGGATTTAGAATATTACATAAACTTAATTGATAAGGCAAAAGCAAGTTATGAAAGAATTGGCTTAAATTTTGAAAGAAATTCTGTTATGGATAAAATGCTATCAAACAGCATCTCATGCCACAGGAAAAAATCTTTTGTGACAGGAAGAGTCAAAAAATGCAGCAAACTTCATTGTTGTCTTATTTAAGAAATACCATGGCCATCCCAGTCTTCAACAGTCACCACCCTGATCAGTCAGCAACCATCAACACTGAGGCAGGACCCTTCACCAGCAAAAATATTAAGACTCACCAAAGGTTCAAATGATCATTAGCATTTTAGCAATATTTTTAAAATTAAGGTACATAAGCTTCTGTTTTTTTTTTGGAGACAGAGCCTCAAGCTGTCACCCTGGATAGAGTGCCATGGCATCACAGCTCACAGCATCCTCCAATTCCTGGGCTCAAGTGAGTCTCCTGCCTCCGCCTCCCAAGTAGCTGGGACTACAGGCGCCCACCACAATGCCGGGCCATCTTTTTTGGTGGCAGCTGTCATTGTTGTTCAGCAGGCCCGGGCTGGATTCGAAACCACCAGCTCAGGTGTACGTGGCTGGTGCCTTAGCCCCTTGAGCCACAGGCGCTGAGCCAAGGTACATACACTTTTAAGACATAATGCTATTCCACACTTAATAAACTTCAATACAGTATAAATACAACTTTTATATCTAAAAAATTTGTATGACTTGCTTTATTGTGACATTTGCTTTCCTGCAGTGGTCTGGAAAGGAGCCTGCAATATCTTTGAGTTATTCCTAAGTTGAGCATTGAATATCACCTAGGATTTTGCTAGATAAAGGAGTCATTAAGAGGATTTTCAGTAAAAGTTAACATGCAAAGACAAAATGCCAGAAAGTTTAGGCCTGCAGGTTGCTCAGGACATCTGCTGTGCAGAGTGGAAACCATGCCACTATGAGAAACAAGACTAAGGGCTAGCCAAGTCCTGAGCCACTTCCAATAGCCTCAACCACAGGAGTGGAGGAGCCTAGGAAAGTAACTGGGTACTGTTGTTCCCTAGAATGAGGTCTTTCTTAGTCAATCTGGCCAGCCAGAGTCTACCAAAACACCTATAACCTGGGAGAATCGAACCAGATGTGGAACCAGACACATCCCCAAACCATTTCTTATCAGAACCCAAGGTCTCTGTGCCTCTGGCCATATGTGGGGTGATGCTGGGGTTGTTGATTCTGTGCTGGTGCCAGATCTAAGATGGGAATGCTGGTGTGCCTGTAAAAGGTGGATGTGGAGGATTACACATCAGCACAATGGGCAGAGGCCGAAGGAATTCCTTCTCTGTTTTCGTGCCAAACCAAGAAGACTCAGGTAGAATCTTGGGCAAACAAATTCCTGGAAAAGTTTGATGTTCCCAGCAGGAGGCTCCCAGGGGCAGAAAAATTCCAGATTAGTAGACTGTCTCAGCCCTTATCTAGCCTGGCCTTATGTTTGCTCTTGCCTCTTCCCAAGTTTTCTGCCTACAAACTTACCCCACCATTTCATCTTCTCAGTGCTGCCAGAACATTCTTTCTAAATCATGAATTTGATTATGACTCTGCCTTTTTAGTTAAATTTTGGTAGCCAGGCATGGTGGCTCATGCCTGTAATCCAAGCAACTCTGGGAGGCCAAGGTGGGTGCATTGCCTGAGCTCAGGAGTTTGAGACCAGCCTGAACAAGTGTGAAACCCCCCCATCTCTACTAAAAATGAAAAAATTGAGGCAAGGGCCAGGCGCAGTGGCTCATGCCTATAATCCCAGCACTCTGGGAGGGCGAGGCAGGTGGGTTGCCTGAGTTCACAGGTTCAAGGCTAGCATGAGACAGAGCAAGACCTTGTCTCTAAAAATAGCCGGGCCTTGTGGCGGAAACCCATAGTCCCAGCTACTTGGAAGGCTGAGGCAAGAGAATCACTTGAGCCCAAGAATCGAAGGTTGCTGTGAGCTATGACACCACAGCACTCTATCAAGGATGACGAAATGAGACTCTGTCTCAAACAAACAAACAAACAAATAAAAACCTAGCCAGGCATTGTGACAGGAGCCTGTAATCCCAGAAAGAAAGAGGATCGGCACCTGTAGCACACTGGTTACGACGCCAGCTATATATAAGGCTGGGGGGTTCAAACCCGGCCCAGGCCAGCTAAACAACTATGACAACTGCAGCAAAAAAAAATAGCCAGGTGTTGTGGCAGGCACCTGTAGTCCCAGCTACTTGGGAGGCTGAGGCAAGAGAATCGCTTAAGCCCAAGAGTTTGAGGTTGCTGTGAGCTGTGATGCCACAGCACTCTACCAAGGGTGACACAGTGAGACTCTGTCTCAAAAGAAGGGAGGGAGAGAGAAGAAGAAAGAAAGGAAGGGAGGGAGGGAGGGAGGGAGGGAGGGAGGGAGGAAGGAAGGAAGGAAGGAAGCCTTCAGTGATGTCCCTATTCTGGCATTCAAGGCCCTTCTGACCTCCCCCCTCCCTTGTTTGTAACATTATTGGTAGCTCCTGTTCCTTCTATTGGTAGCCCCTGTTCCTATGAGCTTTGCTCATAGAAAAGCTTCCCTTCCTACTTCTCTAATGATTTCCCCCTAGTTGGGGCTCAGAGTATCACCAGGGCTTAGTTCTTGAAACCTCTGTCCTTCTGTTTCCACGCATCCCATTAGTGGTCTCATCTAGTTCCATGGTTTTAAATATATCTCTAGCCTAGATCTCTGCCCTCAATTTCAGATTCATATTTCTAACTAACTGCTTGATAAATTCACTTGGATGTTCAAAAGATATCTAAAACTCTACATATCTTCAACAAAACACTTGGCCTACCTCCAAAAATGACTCCTCCCTCCATCTTTCCCATCTTAATAATAAACAACTCTTTCTTCCAGTTACTCAGGCATTCACTTCTCTCCTTTTTTTTCTTAGCTCATATCCAATTCATCAGAAAATTTTGTCAGTTTATGCACACCTTCAACATGTGTGCATAAATCAACCAGTTCTCATCACCTCCACTTTGATCCAGATCAGCATCGTCTCTGCATTATTGCAGCAGCCTCAAAATTGATTCCCCTGCTTCTGCTCCTGCATCATTTTATTCCATTCTGAACATGCAACCAGAATGATCCTGTTAAAACATTAAGAGAGATCATGTAATTCTTCCTATCAAGACTCTCTAATGGCTCCGTAACTTACCTAGAGTAAAATCCACAATCTTCATAATAATCTCCATGGCTGAAGCTGGAACACATTCTTCTTAGCAAAGCATCTCAAGAATGGAAGAAAAAATATCCAATGTACTCAGCCCTACTATGAAGCTAATTTAAAGGTTCCATATTAAGACTATAACCCAACTGTAGCACAAGATTATGGGAAG
>CAUYRH010170394.1:0-21109 GCA_963574655.1 Perodicticus potto | reverse complement strand
GGGTGTGAAAAACTGAAGGAAATACTTTATGCAGTGATATAGAAAGATCTCTGAATATATTTATTGTTGTGTGAAAACCATTTTTTCCTTGTGTTTGCAAAGAAATGACTGGAAGAATACATCAAAAACTAATAACAGTATTTAACTTAGTAAAGCAAAGCATTGGTGCAGTGGGTTATTTGTAAGCGAGTGGGATACATGGGCATATGGATGGGTCTCCATGTCCCCATCCATACTTTACATTTTTATTTTATTTTGATTTTGAACTCTAGCAATACATTACTCATTAATAAATTTCAAAAATGCTAATAGGATACCCATATAAATTCAAGGGTCCAAATAATTCCAACAGGTTCTTAATATATTCTTCTGATTGTAAAAGAAAGATACAGTTATTGTAAAGAGTTTTGAAAATACAGTATAAAGGAGAGCTATAAATACTTAAAATTCTACCAGCCTATTATACCAATAATCCCTCTATTCTCTTTAAGGTTTATATCTATTTTACAGAGTTAATATTAAGATGCAGTTCTGTCCCTAAGTTTTAATGAAATATTATTTCCCATATCATGAGACATTCTTTATAAATATAAAATTAGCAGCTACATGTTCAGCAATTTAATTAACAATTTCCTACTTTATTAACATTTAGATTGTTTCCAGTGTTTTGCTTTGGATAATAATGTGATGAACATCTTTATATCCAAGTCCTTGGATTTCATGGGCAGACTTTTTTATGACATTAATAATAACATACTGAGCATTTCAAAATTCATAGAAGACAGAAGGTAGTTTGAGATGCCATTAAAATGATATTTAAATTTTATGCTAAAATTGTGGGTATTCCAGTTCCCTAAATGTATTAAAGTTGACAAGCAGCATTTGTCATACAACTTAACCTACTGACAAGACTTGAAGTAGTTGGTGATGGGAAAAAACTTGATTAATGGTAGTTGGAACTTCAGGTGGATTTGAGCAAGTTGGGTCTTTGTTTCCTTATTTGTTTAATGGGAACATTATGTGATATTCTCTCTAAATTTAATTCTGTTTCAAAAATTCTATCTTTTTACCATGGAATGAACAAATTCAAAGAAATTCATCTATGAGAACTTAAAGTAGCATGAACACTGTGTAGCTGTAAAGATAAAGAACAAGGGCACATTCTATGCAATGATACAGAATGATCTGCAGGATGTTTTTATTAAGTGAAAATAGTAAGGTATATAACAGCAAATATGCATATATTTACATAAAATTACTGAACGGATACATAGTAAACTAGTACAAGTGCAATTAGAATTGGGAGTGTATAGGGAGGAAGAAATCTAAGTAAAGAAAATAGGTAAATGTGATCTCCCCAAATGTGATAAAATGTTGAAAAATCCACTCTGGATTAAAATATTAACTAGTAACTCAGTCCTAACCTATAATTTCTTAGTTTACTCTATTTCAAATGAGTAAAATACAGGAGATAGTTTAATATATTAAGGCTATCTATCAAAAAAGTATAATAGAAATTTTAGATCTATAAAATTTTAATGATAATTTTTATTGGCAAATTAAGATAAAGCTGGAAGATCATATCATTATAAGAATGAACTCTTTCGTATAGAATCAAATACCCTGAAGCAAAATAGCTTCATTTTAAATATCTATTAAGCTCTTCTTTGAAGGGAATATATATAGAAAATCTTTTTGTTCCCTACCCCTAACGAGGAAAGTTTATGCATATTTTAAATTTTATTAACTTTTGACAACCATCTTAAAAATCGTATCATCTGGTAATCTTCTATCCACCAAAGGGGCCAACTTGGGGTTTTTTGGAGAACCACAGTCTGGGGATGCATTGATGGATGTTTCCTTTAGGACTGTAATTTGATTATGCTGCCATTAGTTCATAATTTGGCTTTCCGGTTGAGATCATGTTGACAGGCTGAAGAATAGAGTGCTATTTAACTAAGTTGATGAAACACATATAGGAGGCAATAAAGCGTCTAATCCTTCTCCACTGGTTAATCCTTTACTTTATCTCCCTTTTGTGCCAATGTGGCCATGTAAACTCTGTAAACTTCCATTTATCGAGAACATAGTGATGTGTTAAATAGGCTGTTATAGGTACACTGGTTAACATTTTTAAAACATCATCTGAACACAAGAAGATACATGCATAACACTATACTGGACATTTTTTATAGTTTTATTAGTGGCCTGGAAGTCATTTCAGAACTTTTGCTGTGTCCTAAGTCAGGGGTCAGGGGCAGGTAAACCACAGCCTGTAGGCCATATCTAACCTGTTGCCTGTGTTTGTGTTAAGCTAAGAATTGTTTTTACATTTTTAAATGGCTCCAAAAATATCAAAAGATGGACAATATTTCATGACACATGAAAAATATATGAAATTCAAATTTCAGTGTCCACAAATAAAGTCTTTATGGAACATTAGCCAAGCCCGTTCATTTGTATATTGGCTGTGGCTAAAAGAGCAGAGTTGAGTAGTAGCTTCAAAGACCACATGGCCCACAAAACCTAAACTGTCTGCCCCTTTGCAGTAAGTTTGCTGCCCCTGGTCCTAGGTCTTACGTCATCAAATATCATCAAGTGGTTCTTGTTAGGAAGGGAATTACAAATGGCTATATAGATATAGATTTAGATATAAAAGTATTTTTGCCTTTCTGGGTTTTGAAGTTCTGAATATATGGAATTTTAGATGATATTACTTTGCACGTATATATTTTTCTTTGTATAAGTGTTTCTACTATAAAGGGTTTTGTCTCCCTTCAAATAGACTTTAAACATCTTGAATAGGAATTGTGTTTTAAATGTTTATATTTTCCTGCCATGCTTGTTTTCTTTCCCACAAAGGTGATGTAATAACCCACACATGTTATATAGTAAAGGATTAAAAGCAAAATGCAGAGAAACTGGTTCCTCCATGTCTACTGGTTGCTTTGATGAGAAAAGTGGTTGGTTTGAAGGGAAGTGTGAAAAACACACTGGAAAAGCAGAGAGATGAAACAGAAGAGGGTGTGGACCCCAGCCCCACTCTCTGAGGCTATCCCACTGCTATCTACTTCCTTGGGAATGGATGTTAACGCTGTACTACAGTGTGGGTAGTTTATTTAGAGATACCTATGCATAGTAGAATATGTATACTCTAAAGAGCTACTATGTTTTAATGGGAAAATATCATCCTAATATGCTTTCATATTTTGAGTTTATCAGTTAGGGTATTTTAGCTGCAAGAAAAAAAAGGAGTGCTTGACTAACAGTGGCTTAAACAAAATATTTTTAAAGGTATAAGGTTCCTGGATTTAGTAACTCAGCAAGTCAACAAGGATCCAGGTGCTATCCCTCTTTGTTCTTCATCAGCCCCAGGCTTTGTCACCTCATGGATGTCAAAGCTATGGTCTGCCATAGCTCCAGGCATCATGTCATCATATGACTAGGTTTAGTGGCAGGAAGCAGTGGGTGGTCAGAGAACTGTGATCAGTCTCTTTGTGTGGTTCTTTCTTTACATTATGAAGGAACATCTTTTTTGAATCCAGTTAACCAATCCAACCAACCAACCAACCGACCAACCAACCAACTAACAAACCATCTTTTTCAGAAATAGGTGAGGGTTTTCCCTTAGGGTCTCATTGACTAAAATGAGTCCCATGACCACACCTAACAAAGGGCAATGGTACAGTCATTTCTGGTTCAACTTTGCAGTGTACCAAACACTCAAAATCAGGGTTCTGGTAGCATGAAAGAAGAAAGGAAAAGGAGTTTTAAAAAGCAATTAACATTTCCTTTCTCTTTAACAATTTCCCTTTTATTCAGAGATGTTCTTGGAGAACAACAACAAGGCTATTGATTGCAGAAAAAACACATCCATCTCAATGTCATACTCATTTTCTAGTAGAAATACATTGTTGTTATTGCTTTATGGCCAAATTGAATATGTACTCATTAGGATGCTATCAGCAGCAAGTAACAGAAAACATAACAAAAAATAGCTTAAAGATGAGGACAATTTATTATCTCACATAAGAAATCTAGAGGTAGAGCCATGTGGGAGTTGGTTAACTGGATTTAAAGTTTCTGGGTATTGACATCTTTTTGATGTGTCATTTCAGCATAGTGACTGCACCTCTTATGATTGTAGAATGGCTGAAGTAATCCCAGGTATCATATCTTCACACACACACACTCAAAACCACAAGTGAGGAGAAGGAAGCAGGGTATATTCTTCCCATGCCTCTTTTTTGAGAGTGTGAAAAATTTTCCCATAAACCTCATGACAGAGTTTCTTCATCATGCATTATCCAGAATTGTCATCATATTTCTTGTCTTTCCTAACTCTACCTAAGGATAGGAATTGTCATGACTGGCTTAGATTTGAAGAGATCAGCAAATTGTGATGTGTGGAACAAATCCAGCCCATCACTATTTTTTTTTAATTTTTTTTTGAGACAGAGCCTCAAGCTGTCACCCTGGATAGAGTGCTGTGGCATCACAGCTCACAACAACCTCCAACTCCTGGGCTCAAGCGAGTCTCTTGCCTCCGCCTCCCAGGTAGCTAGGACTACAGGCGCCCACCACAATGCCCGGCCATTTTTTGGTTGCAGCCGTCATTGTTGTTTGGCAGGTCCAGGCTGGATTCGAACCCGCCAGCTCCGGTGTACGTGGCTGGTGCCTTAGCCTGTTGAGCCACAGGCACTGAGCCTAATTTGTATTTTTTAAATGTTTACCATTATTCTGTTTTTTAAGTTCAATATACAGATGTCCATTGTATACCATTAACAATCAGACAATTAAAGTTAACATGACAACACAAAATAAGAAAGACAGAAATAATTCTTCAGAAATATATAGTATTTCTGCATGGAAAACTTATAGTTATTGAAAATATAAAAAGACATGTCTGTATATATTGCAACATTTTTATTAATTTTTTTATTTGTTTAGGTATTCCTTCTGTTATAACTCAAGTTATATACAAACACCACTTGTTTTTATAAATAAAGTTTTATTAGAATATAGCCATGACCATTCATTTACAGATAGCTGCTTTTGCAATAAAATTACTGAGGTAAGTAGTTACCACACAGACAATGTGGTCCACAAAGTGTAAACTATTTACTATCTGGTCCTTTACAGAAAAAGTTTGTCAACCCCTGTTTTAGAGTCTCAGTTGAGGTGCAGATGTTGGGAAGCAACACTGGGGTGTTTTGCTGTCTATAATGATGGGGTGAAGGTCTTATGACCACATGGTGGGAAGGGATAAGGGATTCAAAGCATCCTAACATGAATAAAACAGTCCTATATAATGAAGAGTTGGCCCACTGAAAGAAAATAGCAGTGGTCCCTCACAATGACAAACACTAGCTTATATTAATTAAAAGTCCATTTCTAGTGCATTAGATGGCCTCAGCTCCCCCTACCCATATTCCACTGCCTGCCTAGAACATGGCCATCTGATTCTTTTGCAAAATTGAGACTCTGGGAAAAAGGAGGAGGAAAGGAAATGGCTGTTCATTGGGCAACTGGGAGTGCTGGCTCTGTAGAGCAGAGAGCATTTGCTAAATTGATATTCAGAAAGGGATGGTTACATGTGTACCTGATAATTAGGGACTGACTCATCATCTGATGGCAGTGGTTGCCCTGATGGGGAACAGCTCATAATGCTGGAGTTTTATGTGACTGGGAAATGTGCTGCCCATGTTCCATACACTGCAGAATTTGAGTTTACAAGAACTGAACAGGTCTTTCTTTCATGGTTTTCTATAATGAACAAATTATCTCCAGCAAACATGTGTTAATCACGTGAATGAAAGTCAGTTTTAAAAGACCATAAACAAGGGCCAGGTGTGGTGGTTCACACCTGTAATCCCAGTACTCTGAGAGGCAGAGATGGGAGGATTGCTTGAGGCCAGGATTTCAAGACCAGCCTGAGCCACAAAGTGAGACTCCATTGCTACAAAAAATAGAAAAATTAGCTAGGTGTGGTGGTACAAATCTGTGGTTCCAGCTACTTGGGAGTCTGAGGCAGGAAGATCACTTAAGCCCAAGAGTTTGAGGTAGCAGTGAGCTATGACCATGCCACTGCCCTCATCCCCCGTCAACAAAGCAAGACCAAGACCCTGTTTCCAAAAACAAAATAAATAAAAATAAAAGATTATAAACAAGTAATTAAAAATAATTTCCTTGGGATTTATGATAAAACTATTTAAATTTTTTTTTTTTTTGAGACAGAGCCTCAAGCTGTCACCCTGGATAGAGTGCAGTGGCATCACAGCAACCTCCAATCCTTGGACTCAAGCGAGTCTCCTGCCTCCGCCTCCCAAGTAGCTGGGACTACAGGCGCCCGCCACAATGCCTGGCCATTTTTTGGTTGCAGCCGTCATTGTTGTTTGGCGGGCCTGGGCTGGATTCGAACCCGCCAGCTTAGGTGTACATGGCTGGCGCCTTAGCCCATTGAGCCACAGGCGCCGAGCCGATAAAACTATTTAAATTTTAAGACAACTTTGTTTTTTGGGTCTCATATTGAAAAGAAATGTACAATCATGTATTTCTTCCTCCTAAGCATTTTCTCATTGATTGAATAAGGTGCAATAGTTCATGATAAAAATGTCTCAACTATACCTTTTCCCATATCTACAACCATAATCACATTAAATTAAGGTGAGAGGATAGTTATGAACTACATATTGAGTATTTTCCCGAATGGGTAGATGTAGATGCTTGCGTGTTAAAGAAATGTGATGTTTGATGATTGTCATACTCTGACTTATTTTACCAAGACACACAGTAAGAAATCTGCTTTCCATTATTACCCAATACACACATATACCACGTGTGTACATTTATGCATACACACAATTAAAGCAGAAATTTCACAAAATAATATTGATTCCAATACAATCTGATTCTGTTTCATCTTATCCTCTTCCATGTTTTTAATTCTGCCGATGGTAGCCCACTGAAGTGGTTTCATGACCCCTTCCTCCGATAAGGTGCAGCCCATGTTTGACAAACACCAGGGTTGTGTTTGCGTGCTTTTTTCCCCTCCTGGGAACTCTTTTATCTTCTTCTTGGCACATTATTTCTTTTCCTTCTGGAACTTCTCCTTCCCCATGTCAGCCACAAATAATATACCCCAGAAACTGCTAATCATCAGACCTTGGGACCCAGGCTCAGCAAGTGACAGCTCTTGCCCACAGGTTTTTGAACTTGATTTGAGAAAGAAGGGTTTTGTTTCTCTATGGTGATAAGCTTTTAGGAATGTTAAGTCAAGAGTCCTTTGTAGCCATAGGCATCATTTCAGGGGATCTCTGCCTAAGAGCCTGAGCCAGCATTTAGAAAGAGATAGGGTGAAAGGACCCTGTTAACATTAGGGCTCTAGATCCAGCCCTGTCAGAGGCCAGTATATCTTGGGTTTACTTGTATAAGCAGATAACTTCATTTTTTCTTAATCTATTCTAATATGGTTTCTGTCCTAAAAGGGCTTAAAGTAAAGTGCATTTATCAGTATAGAAATGGGCGCTCTGGAGATGGTCAGGTATTGTTTCTGAGATAGAACTTGATTATCAAAGAATCTTCTCTTGTATTCAGAGTAACCTAAGCTTTGTGAACTCTACAGCCATTGTTCAACTCAGTGAGGCAAAAGGTATGAATGCATTAGGAGCTTACAGAAGATAAACCTATATCTGTGTGTTCATGCGTGCGTTTGTGTATATGTAGAGAGTGAGGGGACACAAATGAGGAAAAATGAAGGGAAAATGAGGGAGGATAGATAGGGAGAGATTTGTTTTTAAAAATTGATGTTACCATTAGTAAAATAATTTATTTCCTCCATAATTCTGCTTGTACACTTTTTAGTATCTGCAGAGATGTGACTTCTAACACTTGAGATTATATACTTTGATTGTAAACAAAGAATTTGTTATTTGAATTAGAGATTATCAGATTGGCCTGCAAGATGAAGATGTAGGTAGAGGTTTCTGGTAGTTGGAAACATCCCACCAGAAAAAAAAATATCTTTGTCTCCCACTTGCCTAAATGAGTGTAGTTGGCACTGTAGACACATTGGATCTTTGAGTCTCCAATGTACCTAATGTACCCCATCCTAACATCAGTAACTATTTTTTTTAAAACTGTATGGTGACATAATAGTCCTGTACAATTAAATCCTTGATTATAAGGGTAGACTTAATGGATTTTCACAAACTAAATATGTCTATGACACAACCACTCAGTTTGGGAACTAGAACATAACTTGAACCCTAGTGGCCCTCCTTGGAGCCCTTGACCAAAGCTGACCACTATCCTGACTTCTAGCAACGGTCTTTGAACATAGTATCAATGGAATCACATGGATGTGTCTGGCTTATTTCACTCAGATAATGTTTATGATGCCCATCCCCGTTTGTGTGTAATTGTAGTTCATTTATTCTCATTGCTGCATTGTATTCCATTGTATAAAGATCCTCAATTTATTTATCCGTCCTACTATTGCTGGCTCTTTCGGGACTTTCCACTTTTTACATTGAGCAGACTTGGTCTGGTCATTCTCGTGCCTGTCTTTGGGTGATCATATGTATTTCTTTCTACTATGCATATTTCTAGGAGAATTGCTGGCTCCATAATTGTGTTTTGTAGTCAGTCACTCCTGTTTTCTCTCTTTCTTCATTGGTGTGCACATTCACCGTTATTTAGCCCCTGCCCTTAGCAG
The DNA here is from genome assembly GCA_963574655.1 of Perodicticus potto. NCBI lineage: Eukaryota > Metazoa > Chordata > Mammalia > Primates > Lorisidae > Perodicticus > Perodicticus potto. The sequence continues at coordinate 12,393 of CAUYRH010170394.1, read as the reverse complement.
AGAAGTTGTTGCATAGGAAGTGCACAACCTTGGACAGCCCTGAATATGCTCTTACATTAAATCTTTAGCATTTAAACTAGAGTAGGATGCAAGTGCTCAGGTCGGCTCTGTTTGGCATCTGACTTAGTGAGTTAAGATTAAACTGCTATACCCAAACCATCCCAATGTGTGTAATTTCTCTGATAACAGATTTTAGGGGAATAAAATACTTCTGTCTTATGGATCTATCATCTTCAGTGTACAGTTTCCAAGACATGCTTGTCTGCATGAGGCAGACTGATTTTGGAAGGGAGCATGGAGCAGATGCAAAGGACGCATACAATGTCTGCTTACATCCCTTCGTGAGAACCTGCTCTGAGGCCAGATCTAACCACAAGAGGCTGGGAATCGTCATCATGGGTGTCATGAATAAGAGGATCTGGTATGGTGACCAGCTGACCAGCCTCTGCCACAGAGATCTCCCTGGAATTCCCAAAGCTTTTTCTTCCTGTTCATCTGCAAGCTAGTTGCCCTCCCCTGAGCGTGGTGGGCAAAGTCTGGTCTGCAGAACTATTGCCATCTCCTTCCAGCAGTTGCCCAAGTCCTCTGCCATGTGTCTCTTAGGCTCCATATTCTTGTGTAGAAAGCTGGCAGGGCAGTGTATCTCTCTTATGTAGCTAAGATTTAGGAGATAGATACATTCAATTCTGATAGAATGTGACATGTGCATTCTTAAAATTACAGCACACTGCAAAATTGTGTGATAAAAAAAAAATCCCAGGCTTTGGGAGACAATGGGTGAGGGGCACACTACTTCAGGTACTCACAGACTTTGTCAGTGACACACTTATGAAAAGGAAAGATGCTAATAAAAAGGAGTACAGTTTCACAAGAGTTGAATGGTTAAGAAATACACAATTATCGCAGTAGCTGTGGCACTTTTCTCTTGAAAAGCCCTCACCACAAAGTGGTTCTAGGAAGAGTTGTAGCTTGTGAGCGGTGGTGACAGGGTGGGTGGGGGTTCTCTACAACCAGAGGGGAATTTGTGAGACCAGATGGGCATGCGTGTGGCCCCTGACACCTGCTAGGAATGGAGTATATGTTGAGGGGTGTGTGCGCACATGGGTTTTGTGCACTCTTATGCTGTTTTCTGAGTTCATAGTGTTTCTCCCAGATGAAATTGTGCATAAGCAAACAGAACATTTGCACTGTATTCAAATTGTTCCCTAATGTACACATATTAATTCCATTGAAACAAATCCACATTTACAAAACAAATGTTATAGCATAACTGACTATACCAGGGTTGTACAGGTGGTTCTAAATAGGTAACTAGGTATGCTGTGGCATCTACTCATTGCAATAAACTTTCAATCATTAAATACCTTCTTCTATACAGATATTTTGACACTATATTTTGACCACCATTATTCTTAAACCAGGTAATCTACTTATAGGTAATTAAGAATTGACTGTAGTTTGGGAAGTACTGTTGCTGGGGTAATATTCTGGTCTCACTTACTTTCAGGTGAGTTCCTCTGTATTCTTTCCAATGGAATATTTTCTCTTCATTGGTAATCGATATAACTCATAAATAGTCCTTAACTGAGTGGTTCCTCTGTGGTTTTTACTCCTTTCTAGACGTTTATTTTCTGTTTTTCTAATACTCCTCAGATACAATTATCTTCTTTGACAGAAAGACAGAAGAGTATCACACTTCTTAGAATACCCCCGTTTCTAGAATAAGTGATAATTTCTGGTATAAAATATACTAGTTTTATATTGCATTATTTGGATTGACTATGCAATGATGCTCAGGGCCTAGAATATTAGTGTTGTTATGAATACTACTTGTGGCAAAGCTCTTTTTATTGCTCATTGATAATGATATTAGAAATGTTAATGTTCATATTATTAAGAGTATTATTAATATTGTTAATATTAATACTAATATTGTTATTTAACCTGCAATCTTACTACCACCACTTCCTGCTATTTATATTAGTAAGTTGTTAGCACTTCCGGAATTCGTACTACTTGCCACTACCAGTACTCCTCCTGCGGCTGTCCTGCTGCTGTTTCTATTACCACGACCACCTAAAATGTATTGAGCGCTTACCGTGTCCCAGGTACTCTGATAAGCATTTTATAAACAATAGTTCAGGTATTTAATCTTCACAACAACCTGCTGAGATAGGCTCTATTGTTATTCCCACTTTACAGAGGAAAAGGACACTGAGGGTCAGAGGAGATAAGTTATTGACTTACTTATCCAAGGGAGAAGGAGAGTTAGGACCTGACCATTGCTTCAGAGTCCCTACTTTTTAACCACTATACTAACTAACCACTATACTGCAAAAATGAATGCCACTTTGATGTGCTGTCACCATTTGCCTCCTATAATCATGTGGAACTGCCTTTTAAAATAATAATTCCATCTCTTATGGCAAGGAGAATATTTATATCCTTAGTTGTATTTTACATATTTCCAGCCCTATACAACCAAACACAAATAGTCTCATTTCCAACAATGTGGGTGTTGATGAAAGTGGTTTCTTTCTTCTCTTTTAAAAGAATGATTTTTATCATCACTGGCAAAGGAAATAGGGCAATTAGGCATTCCACAAATCCTCAGTAGTCCTTTTCTACATAACCATCCCGTTTCATATTGCCTTCTTTCTTTTGGACTCATATTGCCTTTATACGTTTGTTTCTGAATTAAATGGATGTGATCTACTAAAAAAATGGCTGTCACGAGATGTCAGAAAATGTAAAAAAGTCTACCTTGTGGAACTTAATCTTAAATTGCTGTTAAAACTACTTATTTTCCTTCTGGAATAATTGTTGACGGGTCTGATTAATAATTTTCAGTAGCATGCATAATTAACTCTAGGACAGGAACAAGTTTTTCATATTTAACAATGTTTATCTAGTTGGTAACAATGTAAAATTCAAAGTTAATGACAGTGGGCTTGTGAGGTCCATTTTGGACTACACGATATCAAGTCCAAGAAAGTCACTGGTGGTTTCTAAGAACCAGATGAAGAACCTTAGAGAAACAGAGGCTTTAAACTCACTACAGCACCGTCTCCTTGGAACAGATGTGGTTGCATGAGGCGTGTTAGTTGGGATACCAGATTCCCCACTCAGAATGCAATAGTAAATTGGATCCAGACTGTGATAAGCAGATGCACTTTTTTTTGTAACTCGCTTCATGTTTATCGTTTTCTGTGACATTTACAATTAGTGCTCTTGAAACCCAGGACCACAAGTGCCAGGAAGAGTTAGACTATGTAGCAGTGAGTCACAGTGGTGATCACATATGCTTTCAGATTTACTGCCCACCACAGCCATCCTGACAGCAGCATCTGGGGTTTAGTCCTGGGCAAATCTGGGAAGACTCCTCCACTTCTATCTCTAGTAGGGGGCATGTCCTCTTTCCTGTGGTGAACATGGCATTTTCAGGTCAGGGAGATTCCTTCTTAAACCAACATACAATCTGCTTATGTTGTAAAACAGTGAAATTTGATATATTTCTTTTCCCTCTAATTTCAAATGTCATAATGGGTCAGAGAACTCATCCAGCTACGGTCTTCACCTTTGTGAATCTCTCCACTACTAAAACATCCTGATTCACTGTGTAAAGTAAATATCTCACTATTACATTCTTTTGATACTTCCTCCTTATTTCATATCATGAAAAAAGGAGGAAGGAAGGAAGAAAGGGCACAATTTTTTGTGTACAGATGAAAAGGAAATAGATGGTTGTCAGAAGATGGTTTCCAAATGATAAATGGAGCCATTAGGTTCCATTTAGGGACTTGAACCTCCCCAGTATGCATAGCCTGCCACAGAGATATCCAAGAGCTAATGATATTTGTTGGTGAGATATTTACCAGAAGTTTGTATAAGGTAAATTATTACAATTATTCTTTTTCCTTCTATGGACTTGTCTTTCTCTCCATGTTTCTTACTCTTTAGGCCTACCTTTTTTCCCCTTATAAGCCCATTATTATTTGGGATTTTTTTTGATAGTCATAATTTTTCACCATGAATTTCTTGCTTCCAGTTACATCTTTGAAAAAAAAAAAAAAGTAGTACATAAGACCTTGAGGTTTTAGTTTGGTTTTGATAGTAGCCTTCCTTTTAAATCCCCTAACCTAGGTGAGTTGTAGTCATTAGAGTTTTAGTTGAATGCCATTCGGTGTTTATGCTTGCCAATGTGCTCTTCTTTTTGTCTTCAAGGATAAAAATAAGTAAAGAATGACTTCATGAGCTCCAGCATGCACTGATGGTAGGGATAATACCATCCATATTAATTATACTACTCTTTCCTGAGCAAGCACTAAATGTTGACAGAAACATGCAGAAGACACTGGCCTGCCTTTGATTATTTTTTCATTAGCAAGAATGAGAAGTAATAATATTTCAAGGGAATTAAGATCATATAATTATCAGAGGTCCCAACGCTTGGCTTATAAGAGCCACTTTTACAGTCTCATGGGTTTTAGTCTCATTTGCAGTAGTCTTGTGTATTCACTATTGCCTCCCATTTGAGAGAAGCTGGTAAGATGGTGGAATTTTAATGAGAGAAAATGAATATCAAGTAGCAGTTACTGAGATCTGGAGAAATTCCCAAGGAAACCCATTTTACTCAGGCTTTTAAAGACTTCTTATACAATTCAAGCATGGAAGTTGTTCCCATGGCCAATGGAATGGTTCTGAAATTTGGGGGACTAATTTAAGTCAAGAAAACAGGGGACTTGCATTTTATGAGAAGATGACATAAAGGACTTTCCTGCTGAAGCACGTTGTTTCCAACAGCTATTGGGATCATGTGCCAAGTTGTGTTCAACATGAACAAAGATAACTTGATGTGTGTTTGTGTGGGTGTGTATCTTCTAAAGTAAAAAAGAAATTAGTCTTCCAAGAATAAATAGAACACATCATCTGTGATGGGTGGTGATAATGTTTTTGAGTAAGTCAGTGGCTCTCAATGTGGGAGGCAGGGAGGACTATTGCGTGCCCCCAAGGCCATTTGAAAGTCTCAGGAAATATCATTTTTGGTTGTCACAGCTGGGTGGTGGGCTACTACTGGTATCTAGTGGGTAGAGGCCAAGGATGCTGCTGAGTACCCTACAATGTGCAGAACAGCTCCCACCATGAAAGAATGATCTGGCCCCAAAAGTCATCACTGCTGATATTGAGAAACTCTGTCTAAAGGTTTAGAGGAAGCAGAACCCATGGATGGAAGGCATCTGGGACCCTGAATAACTGCACAGAGCAAAGCATGCCCTCTCCAAAGCCTGCCCATATTTTCACAGGACCAGGATAGTGAAAAATAATATTTGATCGAGTTAAGCCACTGATACTTTGAAGTTGTTTTGTTATGTCAAATAACTTCTCCTGCTAATAGAGATTCAAATCCAAATCTGAAACAATATATCTCTCTAACCTGCAGTGTGGTCAGAATTCCTTATCCGTGCAACTTAAATGAATGGCATACAACCTTGTTATGATGCTATAAACCCCAAACAGTAAGAGAATATAATTTAGGAAGCTCTTAAAATGCTCAGGTTTGAAGCAAGGGAAACAGATTTTGTTAGAGAATAAGTTAGTGCATGTTTCTGAAAATTATTTTCTACCTTTTTGAGATTTTTTAGGGAGTAAAGACACTGACTCTTTATTAGGTCTTACTTTACTTCAAAGTGTTTCTTTCATCTTCTTTAATGTAAAACATCCATAATAAAACTATTATCATAATTCATGATAAGGCTCATATTTTGACTCATGTGAATGTAGCATTCTAATGCCATTAGACAAAAATTTTAGGAGATAATAAGAGGCTAGAAATACGTATACATTAAAAGAAGATTATTTGAGGTAGCATGGAGTAAGCAGTGATTAGTAAAATCTAGAAGAAAGGGGAAACATTTTCTATATATATGTGATCTCCTTAAAAAGGAAAAATAGAGGTGGTGGGAAACAAAGATGTTGGTTATTTTTCCTGACTGGCTAATAATCCATGCTGATGGCATATATACCAAATTTCATGGACTCGAAGAGGTCATCAATTGCTAGATATCTTATTGTGTGTATCATTAAGACATACTGTTTTATTACTTACATCATAGGTTGGGAAATTGGCCTGCATGGCACATCTGGCCCACTGCCTGTCTTTATAAATAAAGTTTTATTGGAATACAGCCATACTCATCCATTTATGTATTTCTACGGCTACTTTTCTGCTATAATGCAGACTTAAATAGTTGTGAAATAAATTGTATGGTCTATAAAGCCTAGAATGTTTACCCTATGGCCATTTACAGAAAAAGTTTGCCATACCCTTCATCTTACTTCTTAAGCTAATGTTAATTTAGGTATACAATTTAATCATAAAATCCTTTTGAACATTCAAAAAAGTGAAATATAAGCAAACAACTTAGCTAAGGTGTTCCTCAAGCTTTTAAACATGTAACATATAGAAATTGACTCCTGAAATATAAACCATGATTTTCCACAAAATATTTGCCTCAGTGTCATGAGCAGCATCATTGGTGCAGCATTTCTTGAATGCATACTCCATAATTGCCTCCAACATTTTCTTCCAAGCTGCTGAAGCCCATTCTGCATGCTTTAACATAGATCGTTTCTTTATCGTTCCAGAAATTTTTCCACAGCACTTTTTTCAGTGACAACCTGGTCTCTCTTATTCTTTTCTCAAATGATATTTAAATAGTTTGTTGCCTGAAATGGAGAGGAGTTATGGTTGTCAATCATGACCCCAAGAATAACCAACCAATTATGCTTGCTTCAGGTAGGCAGAGAGTCACAAATGCCATCCATTTTAAGTTGAAGACATTAAAAGTGCAAAAGACATTGTATACATTAGCACCCATGAAATATAGTAGTTTGTTGCCCAGCAGATGGGGAATGGTTTGAGTTCTGGTTTGCTGTGGGGAGGGCAGGAAGAAAGAGTCTGTTCACGTACATGTTCCTGCAGGTCTTTGGTAAGCCAGCCATTACCAAATTGTCTCTTTCCTCTTAGCTTTGCTTTATTAAGCTGAATAGACTTACTGAGGCTCAAAATAAAACCTAATGGAAACATTTTTAAGAAGTCTCTTGATTTTCAGCTATTCCACCCTCCCTGGGGTCCCAGGGTAATTGCAGTGTACCTGATGATGTCAGAGGAGGTCTACTCTCATGGCTCCAGCTGCCAGAGGATCCCATGTGAACTCTAAGACTTAACTAATTTTTCTCCTCTTCCCTGCGTGTAGCATAAATGTCATGTGAAAAGCTAGAAACCCCTTGTTGGGTGAACACTATAGATCCTCCTTTGAGTAGCTTTCCATTCACTGGTGTGGTTAGAAAGAGGCGTGCCTAATGAGCAGGTGTTCCCACTTGTTCTCAGATTTCTTGCTGATAGCACTGAACTGCTGAGAAGTTTCCCACAGGGAAATGGTTGAGGGTCTGTTAGGCAGAGCTGTTCTTTACTGTCTCAGGGCACTGTAACTTTTGGGGTTTAAAAAACTCCCCAGCAGTTGAAAACATAAAAGCATGTAACCCCAAATGTAGTAGGGGAGAGGCTTCTAATTTCTAGTACTCTATTCATGGATGGGATCCTACAAAGTGAAAAAGCAAAAGATTGAAGCAGGCAGAGCAGCCTAGCAAGAGCAGTCCTCTTTGAAATATATCAGGTAAGGGCCAGGGGCCGATGACAGCCTTTCTACTGACTGTGCATCCCAGTTTGGCATGCAAGTTCTATTTATTTTTATTTTTTGCTTTGTGACAGATATGGTTATATAAGCAGCTTTCCAAATGAGACATAAAGCTTTTGATACTCTCGTTCTTTGCTTTTGTGAGATCCTAGAGGCCTTTTAAATAGCTTAGGCTGTTTTGACAGAGCAAAAAACAACAGAAATCAATCGATTGCACTTTAGAGTCGAGCTTGATGTGTGTGCCTCTAACTCGTTCAAGTTGAAGAGCTACCTTACAACTTGGCAAGATGCTGCAGATAAAATTTAGGCTTGTGGTAGTTACAGATTTGGTTTTCCAGACTCAAAACCAAACAAAGCAAAGCCATTGTAGACTCAGAAGCCAAAACCTTGTTGAGCTGTTCTCCATGTAAGCCAGTAAGCATGGGACTTAATACCATTCAGTCACTGTGACTTGAGGCTAACCCAGAAGTTTTGGGGGTTCATTAACTTGTGAAAAAAAGGAAGGACATGCCAATAGGTACTAGAGACATGGGGATGAGAAAAGAGGTGAACCACAGTGAAACCCAATCTGGCTATCATCCAGCGCCATTCTCAGAGCTCAAGAGGATGGTCCCAGAGGTTCCCTTTCTGTTAGGCTCCTTGGTCATACCACACACCTCGATTACCAGTTACCCCCTCCCATGAGCCCTACAGACTTTCACTGGTTATGCTCTTTTAATGTAGCTCTCTTATCTTGAATTTATGCTGGAATAGAGAGCTGCCACATCAGGTCATTGTTGCCTGATACAGGAACATGCTTGAAGCTCCGGCTCAGTCGGGTCTTAACCAAGGCCTAGGATGTTTGCAGAATTGTGTAGGTCTTTTTTCCAGTGTGAAGTGAAGTGCAGATCTCAAGTCCTTCCCTAAGTATGTTTATTCTTGCTTTCCCCTTAGAAACTGCTTGAAGAAGGTCTCTTTCTGTGTGTACCTCAGAATCCCCTTGGAGAGCTTGTTAAAACACAGCTGGGCCCACCCTAGGGTTTGCAATTTAGTAGGTCTAGGGTGGGGCCTGGGAATTTGCATCTTTAAGAAGTTCACAGGAAATGCTGATGCTGGTGTTCCAAGAACCCCATTTTGAGAACCAAGAATAAGACAAGAGACCAAGAACAAAAGGAGGTGGAGGAAGAAGAGTCAAACATTTGAAAGTGAGAGAGACGCAGCTACTGTGGCCGGTTTTGAAAGGGGCAATGAGCCGGAGAAGCTGAATCTAGAAGCTGTGGACAAAGGACAGCCAAATTCATCACAGAAAAGAAACCCTTCTGTAAGGGAAACGTCTGTAAGGATGCAACTCTGCCTACAACTACTTGCTCATTCACCACTAAAGCAGTTTTAGCATTTCAAACATCCCCTTTGCTAATTATAGTCTCCATTTTATATTCACATAACTAAATGGTCCATTCAAGCAGATTTTGCCAAATAAAGTAATTCTCTGTCCAAAACTGTATATTCACTTTCTACCCAGAAGAACCCCAAACTGCTGCAGCTCTTGGTTCCAAAGATATCAAATTTATGCTTTGGGCCAAGCCCAAGGTCAAGGTCTTTGTACCTTTTTCTCTGAGCAGAAGTCTTTGGAAATAGGAAGATTTTCTATAATGAGGAAGACTTAAGAAACTTCTGCTTAAAATAGCTATGGCTGTATGAGGCAGGTAAAGTGGAAGATATTAACAGATCTTGCACCCAGATTATAGTAAATTAAATCCAGGCTGTTCTCCAGAAGATATATTTGGGGCATGGCATCACTGTCTCCTCACAACCAACTGCTGTGGGGTGCAATGTGAGGGGCAGCCTACAGGTGTGCTGATACATCTTGCTCCAGGGATTACCAGCTTTCCCCTGCAGCTGTGTGTCAGTGAGGCCAGAAAAAAAATGGCTTTAATGTTCAAATTCAAGAATTGCCAACCGAAGAGAAGGTCATCTGATCTATGAACAGAGTGTTGGAAAATGAAAATGTATCAGGAAATGTTATGTTTTTCTTTCTCACTAGATCAAATTCAACCTGGCTTAGCCACCAGCTGGGAGAAGGTCACAGCTTCTACCTGTAGGGTCATTTAGGAGTTCTGGGGATTAAGTACGCTGGGTACATTAACGTGGGCCCTCTGGTATTCATTTCATCATCACTGCTACTGACATGCTCATAGCCCAAGTTGGCTTTGGAAGGTGGCTGCCTCTGCTCATGGCCTGCTCTCCTTCCTGATCAGCATCACCTCTCGACCTTCCCTGTAGCATGCACGGCCCCAGATGCTGGTGGCCCTTCTCTAAACTATCACTTAGATGGTCACACTAAACACCTGCTATCTCTGGGGCTGAGAGCAGGCCTCCAGGACTCCCCTGCACATGGAGCCCACCAGCTGCTATCCCAGGCTTGGGACTGTCATTTTTCCTGGGGCTAGATCCTTCCCTTCTCCCTTAGTCTTTAGAGCAGAGATTTTTCAACTGGCGTGCTGTGAGAAGAGTGCCATAAAAAGTTTTTAAAGATTATTAATTATTTTCAAAAGACGTTCAAAGCACAGTAAATATATTCTTTCTTTTACTTGTTTTTTTTTTTATCAACATAATTGAAGTGTATTGTCGAAGTTTAACTATAGGTTCAACTGTGCTGTGAGCTAAAAAAGGTTGAAAAACACTGCTTTAGAGACTTCTTCACCTCTACACTATCATAGGCTTAGGCTTTAGAATGGGGGGTCAGCAAACTCTTTCTGTAAAGGGCCAGATAGTACCTAGTTTCAGTTTTGTGGGCCATATGGTCTTTTTTGTAAGTATTTCACTCTGCCCATGTAGCGTGAAAGCAGCCCTAATTTGTAAACGAATGAGTGTGGGGCTGTGTTCCAGTAAAACTTTTTTTTTATAGACACTGAAATTTGAATTTTATATAACTTTCATGTGTCATGAAATATTTTATTTTTTGCTTGTGGATAGTACAAAAATAGGTGGCAGTCCAGATTTGGCCCCTGGACTGTGTTTTGCTGACCCTTGGTTGAAGAAACCAAGGCTTCTTATTCTCCACTCTCTTTAGGGGCATTGGAAGTCTCAATGGCCAGGAGAAGATAGAAACTATTCCTCAAATTTTTGCTTGTTTTTAAACATAATTTCAAATCTCCTTTGCAGTCTGGCCCTTTCCTCCTCTCTACTCCAGCTTGTCCTTCCCCTCTGCGATCCTTTGTGCTATTCCAGCAAACCACATCTGGTCAAGAGTCCGTGAGTCAGTGGTTTGCAAACTTTAGTATATATTGGAATCATCTGGAGAGCCAATAAAGAACACAGAGGCTTCCAAAAGTTGACTTGAACCTTTATATTTTTACCAAGTTCAAATGACTTCAAAGCCCAACAGAATTTAAGACTCACTGGTATCAATATGTTGTTTTATGCCTTCCTACCCTCAAACAAGCTATTCTCTCCCTGTCCACTTAACCTGATTCTTATCTTTTATTTATTTATTTTTGAGACAGAGCCTCAAGCTGTCACCCTGGATAGAGTGCTGTGGCATCACAGCTCACAGCAACCTTCAACTCCTGGGCTCAAGCGAGTCTCCTGCCTCCGCCTCCCAAGTAGCTGAGACTACAGGTGCCCGCCGCAATGCCCAGCCATTTTTTGGTTGCAGCCGTCATTGTTGTTTGGTGTGCCCGGGCTGGATTCGAACCCGCCAGCTCTGGTGTAGGTGGCTGGCACCTTAGCCCGTTGAGCCACAGGTGCCAAGCCAGATTCTTATCTTTTAAAAACTTGAGTCTTCATGTGACTAGCCCAATGATGGATTAAAAAAATACTTTTACAATAAGCAGCTATTGAATAGGTTAAAAAAAAACTTGAATCTACTGGTAGTGCTTCTGGGTAGACCCACTAATCCTTGTTTTATTTTGAGTTCTTCAAGCAAACTGCCCATACTTTTGTGATGATACAGTTACAGAACCTTGTTTTGATTGATAGTTGGTGTCTTCCCACCCAGGATGGGAGCTTCTAGACTAGACTTTGTCTCCTTTGTTCTTGTATTTCTAACATAGTGTTATACCAGACATATAATATAGACTAAATAAAGGCTAGGCACAGTGGCTTATGCCTATAATCCTAGCACTCTGGGAGGCCAAGGTGGGGGGATTGCTTGAGCTCAGGATTTTGAGACCAGCTTGAGCCAGAGTGAGACCTTGTCTCTAAAAAATAGCCAGAGTTGTGGTAGGCACCTGTAGGCTCAGATGAGGAGAGGCTGAGGCAAGAGAATCACTTGAGCTCAAGAGTTTGAGGTTGCTGAGAGCTTTGATGCCATGGCACTCTACTCAGGGTGACAAAGTGAAACTGTGTCTCAAAAAAAAAAATGTAGACTGAATAAAAGATGGTGGTAGAAATGAATGAATATGTACACCCAGAGAATTGAGGGTGATTGATAAGAAATGAGAGGCCTCTATAAATAGCATTTATTTCTATTCTTTCTAGTACATAGGCTTACTCTTCAGCTTTTATTGTCAGCAGGAATCTATTTGTGTTTGTTTTCCTTCTTTTCTTTTCCTAGTTCTAACTTGTCTATTTGTTTTTGTTTGTTTGTTTGTTTTAAAGATGAAGGTTTTTGTAACATTCAAAGATCAATCAATGCAATTTACCATATAAAGAGAAGAAAAATACAAAACTTAGGAACAAATCCATAGAAACAGAAAAAGAAAAGCACTTGATA
>CAUYRH010170390.1:0-22548 GCA_963574655.1 Perodicticus potto | reverse complement strand
GTTCTTCCGTTCTTGAGATACTTTACTAAGAAGGATATGTTCCAGCTCCATCCATGTAAACATGAAAGAGGTAAAGTCTCCATCTTTTTTAAGGCTGCATAATATTCCATGGTATACATATACCACAATTTATTAATCCATTCATGGGTCGATGGGTACTTGAGCATCTTCCATGACTTGGCTATTATGAATTGAGCTGCAATGAACAATCTGGTTCAAATATCTTTGTTATAAAGTGATTTTGGGTCTTGTGGATATATACCTAGTAGAGGAATTGCAGGATCAAATGGCAGGTCTACTTTTAGATCCCTGAGTATTCTCCATACTTCTTTCCAAAAGGAACATATTAGCTTGCACTGCCACCAGCAGTGCAGAAGTGTTCCCTTTTCTCCACATCCACGCCATCTGTAGTTGTGGGATTTTGTTATGTGAGCCAGTCTTACAGGAGTTAGATATCTCAAAGTGATTTTGATTTGCATTTCTCTGATGATTAAAGATGATAGCATTTTTTCACGTGTCTGTAAGCATGAGCCTATCTTCTTCAGAGAAGCTTCTGTTCAAGTCCCTTGCCCACAATGAAATGGAGTTACTTGTTCTTTTCTTATTAACAAGTTTGAGTAGTCTGTGGATTCTGGTTATCAAACCTTTGTCAGAAGCACAACCTGCATATATTCTTTCTCATTCTGAGTGTTGTCTGCTTGCTTTACTTACTGTGTTCTCAGCAGTGCAGACGCTTTTTAGTTTGATCAGATCCCAGTACTGTATTTTTGGTGTTGCTTCAATTGCCCTGGGGGGGGTTGGTCCTTCTCATATACTGTTCTCCCAGGCCAATTTCTTCAAGTGTTTCTCCTGCACGCTCTCCAAGAATCTTTATAGTATCTTGTCTTAGGTTTAAATCTTTAACCCAATGAGAGTCAATTTTTGTTAATGGTGAAAGGTGTGGGCCCATTTTCAGTCTTCAACAAGTCACCAGCCAATAATCCCAGCACCATTTGTTAAATAGGGAATCTTTTCCCCAATTGATATTTTTGATGGGCTTATCAAAGATCAAATGATGAAAAGTGTCTGGGTTCATCTCTTGGTTCTCAATTCTGCTCCATACATCTACCTCTTTATTTTTGTGCCAATACCATGCTGTTTTGATCACTATAGATTCATAATATAGTTTGAAGTCTGGTAGCATGATTCCTCCTGATTTGTTTTTATTTCTGAGTAATGTCTTGGCTATTCGAGGTTTTTTCTGGTTCCATATAAAACAAAGTACTATTTTTTCCAGATCTTGAAAGTATGACAGTGGTGCTTTGATAGGAATTGCATTAAATTTGTAAATTGCTTTGGGTAATATGGACATTTTATCAATGTTGATTATTCCCAGCCATGAGCATGTTATGTTTTTCCATTTCTTAACATCTTCAGCTATTTCTTTTCTCAGAGTTTCATAATTCTCTTTGTAGAGATCTTTCACATCCTTTGTTAGGTAAATTCCCAAATATTTCATCTTCTTTGGCACAACTATAAAGGGAATAGAGTCCTTGACTGTTTTTTCAGCTTGACTATTATTGGTATATATAAAAGCTACTGATTTGTGAGTATTGATTTTGTATCCTGAGACACTACTATATTCCTTGACCACTTCTAAGAGTTTTGTGGTTGAGTCCCTGGGGTTTTCCAGGTATAAAATCATATCATCTGTAAAGAGTGAAAGTTTGATCTCCTCTGACCCTATTTGTATACACTTGATTACCTTCTCTTGCCTGATTGTGATGGCTAAGACTTCCATTACAGTGTTAAAAGGCATTGGAGACAATGGGCAACCTTGCCTGGTTCCTGATCTGAGTGGAAAAGTTTTCAGTTTTACTCCATAATATGATATTGGCTCTGGGGTTGCTATAGATGGCTTCTATCAGTTTAAGAAAAGTCCCTTCTATACCTAATTTCTTAAGTGTTCTGATCATGAAAGGATGCTGGATATTGTCAAAAGCTTTTTCTGCATCTATTGAGAGAATCATACGGTCTTTGTTTTTTAGTTTGTTTATGCGATGTATTATATTTATAGATTTACATATATTGAACCAACCTTGAGACCCTTGGATAAAACCCATTTGATCAGGGTGTATATAATTTGTTTGCTGTGTTGCTGAATTCTGTTTGCTAGGATCTTATTGAATATTTTTGCATCTATGTTCATTAAAGATATTGGTCTATAGTTTTCTTTTCTTGTTGGGTCTTTTCCTGGTTTGAGTATCAAGGTAATATGTGCTTCATAGAATGTGTTGGGAAGTATTTCTTCTTTTTCTATGTTTTGGAAAAGGTTAAGTAATATAGGTACTAGTTCCTCTTTAAAGGTTTGGTAGAATTCTGATGTGAAGCCATCTGGTCCAGGACTCTTCTTTTTTGGGAGATTTCGTATAGTTGATTCTATTTCAGTACTTGATATAGGTCTGTTCAGCATTTCCAATTCTTTCTGATTAAGTCTAGGAAGTTGGCATGCTTCCAAGTATTGGCCAATGTACTTCAGATTTTCATATTTCTGAGAATAAAGTTTTTTGTAGTATTAATTAAGGATTTTTTTGAATTTCTGAGGTGTCTGTTGTTATTTCACCTTTGTCATTTCTGATTGATGATATCATGAACTTTAATTTTCTATTTTTGATTAGGTTGGCCAAAGGTTTACCAATTTTGGTGAATTTTTCAAAAACCTGACTTTTTGATTCATTTATCTTTTGAATAATTCTTTTGTTTTCGATTTCATTCAGTTGTGCTCTAATTTTAGTTATTTCTTTTCTTCTACTGGGTTTGGGGTTGGAATGTTCTTCTTTTTCCAGTTGCTTAAGATGTCCCATTAAGTTATTGACTTCCTCTCTTTCCATTCTCTTGAGGAAGGCTTACAATGCTATAAATTTCCCTCTTAGGACTACCTTTGCAGTATCCCATAAGTACTGACAATTCGTGTCTTCATTATTGTTTTGTTCCAAAAATTGGGCAATTTCCTTCTTAATCTCAGCTAACATTCAGCATACAATTATTTAGTTTCCATGTCTTTGTATGAATATGCAGATACCCATTATTGGTGAGTTCAACTTTTATTGTGTGATGATCCAAGAAAATACAAGGAATAATTTCTATACTTTTAAATTTGCTAATATGGAGGGTATTTTCAAGTGAGAGGGGAGAAACAGGGTGGGCACTTGGTGGTGACCTGTCCTCATACAACTGTTGTCTTTATCCATTCAAACTAGAAAATTCAAAACTAAGTTACCACTTGAAGTGGGACACAGAGAAAAAGAGCAATGCCCTGGCACTGAAATGCTCACTCTTGGGGGCAGCTACTGAATTCCTCTGCTCCTAACCACTTACCTGTGCCCACCTACATAGCCATGGGGCCAGAGAATACCCCACTCGGCTTCCTCATCTGCACAATTGGCTCTGGGGATAATATATTTAAAGCTGATAGCCTTGTGCTTAGCACATTCATTTATTCAACAAATAATCTCTTCCAACGGCTGCAGAAGTAACAGAAAACAAAACAGGAAAATCTCAGGCCCCACCGAGTTTATAGTCTAGTGTAGAAGACAGATGACAAAGAAAACATACGAGTGGAGACAGTGGCAATGCCGGCTCCTGCCACACAAAACCAGAGGCACTGCACAAGTCTCAGCACAGCCTGTGCTTGATGAAGGCACTGCCGTTGTCACCTTGGAATTCTTAACAGTCTATGAACAGGAGGCCCTATGTTTTAACTTCCTGGATGGTGACAGATACTATAGAGAAAATAAAGAGGACAGGGATTGGGGGACGTGTGGTGGGAGGTGGGAGCTATGGCTTCAACAAGACATCTTGCTTTGTGGCACCACAGAAAGTGCCCAGATGAGGAGGAGCGAAGTCAGCCTAGAGAAAGGCGGCTTTATTCTTTGCACAAATCTGACTTCAGGCAGTGTTCCTGATGGCTTGCTCTAAAGGGGACAGTCACAGAGATTACAGTGTGCCTCGGTGTCTTTAACTTTTTTTTCTTTTGTAGAGACAGAGTCTCACTTTATCGCCCTCGGTAGAGTGCCATGGTGTCACACAGCTCACAGCAACCTCCAACTCCTGGGCTTAGGAGCTGGCTTAAATTCTCTTGCCTCAGCCTCCTGACTAGCTGGGACCACAGACGCCCACCACAAAACCCAACTATACCTCAGGTGTCTTTAGATGTGGTCGCTCAGAAGCTTGTTACTTGTCCAGCTGTGTACCAGAGTTATATCCCCAGAGTAGGCATCATTTTCTCATTTAACAGACGTGTAGCTAGCAATGGGCACGTGTGCAGGTCAGGGGCCTGTCTGGGAAGGTGAAACTTGAGTAAAGGTCTGATGACAGAAGCAAGTGGACTATGCAGAATGGAGGGGGAGGAGCTGAGCCAAGGGAACAGTGAGTGGCATCCACTAGCCATACACTTACCCGCTGGCCGCAGTGGGGGAAGAGTTTAACACCAGGTTGTCCACTATAGAAGCCGCTGCCTGTATGTGACTGTTGAATAGTTAAGACATGGTTTGTCTGAGTGAAAAAGTGAGCTTTTTATTTTTATTTTATTGAATGATAACTAATTTAATTTTAAAGCTTCTGTCTGATATAGTTATTTTAAACCATTCATGTTGGTTTTGGAAAACACATATATAAATCTATTTCCTAACCATAATTTTATAAAATTCAAGTATAGATTGCATATTTCTGATGAAAATTTAGAGTCTGGATTAGATATGCTGTTACTTTAAACTGCACACCAAATTTGGGGGACTTCATATCTAAAAACACTTAAAATGTAGTACTAATAATCTTATATATGTATATAGTACATGTTAAAATAATATTTTAGATATGTTGGGTAAACAAAGTATATCATTAAAATTAATCTCAACTATTTCTTTATACTTTTTAATGTTGTCACTAGAAAATGTAAAATTATATTTACTGGCCCAGATTATATTTAGTTGGACAGTACTGTTGTAATGGATTAATAGGGTACGCAAAATAAGATTTTGCTAAAATTAAGAATTTGACATCTGTTCATCACAAGCTTCTCTACAACTGAAAAATGATGATGTACTGTTGACCTTGCGATGTTTCCACTCTGGAAATGTGCACATACTCTCCAATCTCTTTGTTGGAAAACCCCACCCTAGTTCAGTGAGCCATTTTCTACCTATCCTTTAAAATTCTGCTCCAAAAATATATACTCTAAGGTCAATTCTCTGACCCCTGAAAGTCAAGGCGTTCCCGTCCACAGCCCCCTAATGTGTTAGGCTTTACATATCTCTGTGCACTACAGGACTTCCTCGTTGAACCAAGGATGTATCATTCAATTTCAGGTCCTAAGAGTTTAGTATACGCCTGAAACAGTAAGCCTCAAAAATACTAGTTGAATTAGGAGTTGTACACGGGGTATGTGATGGGATATACACACAAAAGATCTGAACAGACATACTTCAGAGAAACTCCCATTTACCCCACTGTCAGACTTATGAAAACCTCAGACATCTGGAAAGCAGCCACACTAATCTGAAAGTAAGAGAAAAAACAGAGAAATTATAATAAGAATGATTGAATTCCTACTATGTGCTCAACAGGTGCTCTGACAAATTTCTTTCATTTAATCTACATGAGAATTACTAACCATCACAGAGGACTACTGTTTGCCTGACACCGTGATAAGCACCTTACAGATATTAATTTTTTCTATCTTTACAATTCCGTGCTGTGGGTTCTGTTATTATCCCCATTCTGCAGAGCAAAGAAGTCAGGCAACCAGCATAAGATTACACAGCCAGGAAATGCCAAAGCCAAGATTAAAATCCAGGCAGTCCCTAATATTTGAGAGCTACAGTCACTGTGAGTATAATCCAAACAGATTCTAATACAAACATTTACAAAGCTGTAAACCAAGTCAACTAGAGGCAAATGCAATCCATGGAATCATACAAAGGCAATAGTGAGACACTCCAAGAAATCTTGGAAATAAGACAAATAAGACAATTAGAGATTTGGATGGTCACTTTAAAAACTGATGAATATATTCAAAGTGGTCCTATTCACTTAACACACAAAACCTGGCAGAACAAAGTTATGTGATTCAGTGATAATATGTAGGTTGTAACAATATGAAAAACAATAAAATGAGCCATACATGACAGGATCCTGGTTTCCCCTTAAGAGGAGAGAATTTGTTATAATCGTGGGAGTTGTGAGAGTGCTATAAATGATCTATTTGTTGACCTGGGTGATAGATATTTGGGTGTTCGCATTGCAGTTCTTAGTTAAACTGTATATATGTTTTATGCAACAACAGCGACACCTCAGCATCTTAGCTCTAAAACCCAGGCTCCATTTGACCTGCAGGATGAGGTAAGCAGAAGTTAGGTGACTGCCCTTCCACTTAGCCCAGTTCTGCTCAACCCTCCTGTCCCACCTTAAATGCCAATAACCCAACTCTCTTGTTCAAGTAGGTACTCTGGATCTGTTTCTCATCATATATTGCTAACATTGTGATGGTTAATTTTACCTGTCAACTTGACTGTGCCATGGGGTGCCCAAATATTTGGTCGAACATTATTCTGGGTATGTCTGTGAGAATGTTTCTGAATGAAATTAACATTTGAACCTGTATGCTCAGTAAAGCAGACTGCTCTCTCCAACACAGGAGGTTCTCATACAGTCAGTTGAAGAGCTAGTTAGAACAAAAAGGCTGTCCCTGCTGTGAGCAAGAGGGATCTCCTCCTGCCGAACTGTGTGAACTGCAACATTAGTCTTTTCTTGCCTTTAGACTCCAATTGAAACATCAGCTCCTCATGGGTCTCAGACCTGACAGCTTTCAGACTGCAACTCACACCTTCAGTTCCCCTGGTTAAGATAAGAGCAAAGCCCAATAGCTCTCCTGCATCTCCAGCTTGCCAGCTGCACAGCACAGGACATCAGGGCCTCCATAATCACCAGAGCCAATTTCTTGTACTAAATCATACGTGTATACATAGATACATACAGAGGGAGACTCTCCTGCTGGTTCTGTTTCTTGAAGGAACCCTAATACAACACTAAAAACCACTCAACTGCTGGTAACTCATTTTAGGAGGTATTTTGTTTTATATGCATTTTATTATGGGAAAACCACAGATATCATAAAATTTGCCATTTTAACCATTTTTAAGTGTACAATTCAGCAACACTGAGTACATTCACACTGCTATGACACAGATCTCCAGAACTTTTTAATTTTGCAAAACTGAAACTCTACACCAGCAATCAAGAACTCCTTTCCCCCTTGCACCTTGCCCCTAGTCACCATACTGTACCTTCTTTCTCTATGAATCTGACTGTGCTAAGTGCCTCCTGTAAGCAGAATCTTGTAATACTTGTCTCTTTGTGTCTGGCTTATTCCAGTTAGTAGTGTCCTCAAGTTCCATCCATGTCACATGTGACACAAATTCCTTCCTTTCAAAGGCTAGATAACACCACATTGCATGTATATAACACATTCTGTTTATCCGTTCAGCTGTGGGTGGACATCTGCGTTGCTTACAACTCTTAGTTATTTTAGATAGTAGTGCTATGAAAAAGTGTGTGCAAATCTCTCTTTGAGACTCTGCCTTCAGTTTTTGATATATGCCCAGAAGTGAAATTGCTGGATTATATGGCAGTTCTATTTTTGATTTTTTGACGGATATCCATACTGTTTTCCATAAAAGCTACATCATTTTACAACCCCACCTACAGTGCACAAAGGTTTGAAATTCTCCACCTTCCTGCCCACATTTACTTATTTTCTATTTTCTTGATGGTAGCCATCCTGATGGATATGAAGTGATGTCTCATGGTTTTGATTTGCATTCCTCTGAAGACTAATGATGTTGAACATCTCTGATATGCTCAATGGCCATTTGTATATCATCTTTATGGAATTGCATGTTCTTGTAATTTACTCATTTTTAAATCAAGTTATTTGATTTGTTGGTTGTTGAGTTGTAAGAGTTATTTAAAACAATAACATTATTGTTTCTAGGTGGTTTTTCTCTTACCAGTTTGGCACAGCAAAGTCTATATTGTTTCTTCTCAGCCATAAACCCAGAATCTATAATAATGACCAGTGGTTAGTAGCCTGGGGGATTCATAGCAATAAGTAATTGTAACACAGCTAGTAAAGAGTAAAGTAAACATGGGCTTTGAGCCAGATTTCCACCATCAACCCTCTTTATACGACCTTACTCCATAGGATAGGGGAATCCTTTTTAGCCTGGAATCTACCGACTTCTTACTGACTATACAGTTTAACAATTATGTTCATCTAGACTAGAATTTTGCCTTAAATGATCAAAATTGCAAATTAGATGCTCAAAGTTAAGGGTTGAGAAAAGGATGCTGCTAGAAGAAGACTCATTGAAAAATGAGACCAAACAAAAAAAAAGTTAGAACTGCCAACTTCAATAGCAAGCTGAGGATATTCAGTGTGGGGGAAAAGTGGTCTCTCACACACGGACCTTCCCCACAGAGCACAGGAGGAAGAGCGAGGCTAACAGATGACCTTGCCAAGAAGAGGTTAAATTGTGTGATTTCTTTTTTTGTTTGTTTTTTTGTTTTAAATTGTCATACTGTTTTTTCCCCCAATTCTTTCTTTTTTTAATTGTTGGACATTCATTGTGGGTTCAAAGAACCAGATTACACTGATTGCATTTGTTAGGTAAAGTCCCTCTTATAATTGTTTCCGGTCCCCTAGGGGTGTGTCACATCCCATGGCCTCTCAGCCTCTCCCTCCTTTTTTTTCGCTGTACCCTCCCCCCCAGCCCCCACCATGTACTAGGTCATCAATTGTCCTCATATCAGAATTCAGTACATAGGATTCTTGCTTCTCCATTCTTATGATGCTTTACTAAGAAGAATGTGTTCCATTTCTATCCATTTTAATACAAAAGATGTAAAGTCTCCATCCTTTTTAATGGCTGAATAGTATTTCATGATATATATATATCATGGTATATATATATATATATATATATATACCACCACTTGTTAATCCATTCCTGGGTTGGTGGGCATATAGGCTATTTCCACATGTTGGCAATTTTAAATTGAGCTGCAATAAACAGTCTAATTCAAATATCCTTATGATAAAAGGATTTTTTCTCTTCTGGGTAGATGCCCAGTATAATGGGACTGCAGTATCAAATGGGAGGTCTAGCTTGAGTTCTTTGAGGGTTCTCCATACTTACTTCCAAAAAGGTTGTATTAGTTTGCAGTCATACCAGCAATGTAGAAGTGTTCCCTTATCACCACATCCACGCCAACATCTGCCATTTTTGAGATTTTGTGATGTGGGACATCTCACTGAGGTTAGGTGGTACCTCAGGGTGGTTTTGATTTTCATTTTTCTGATAATTAGGGATGATGAGCATTTTTTCATATGTTTCATATGTTTGCTAGCCATTCGTCTAAGAAAATGCCATGAAGGCTATGTTAAACAGTTTGATGAAAATGTTTCAGATTGTATATGAAGCCAGCACATTGTACCCCACAATTGCACAATGTACACAGCTATGATTTAATAAAAAAAAAAATCAAACTTCCAAAAAATACTCTTCTCTAAAAAAAACAAAAAAGCAGAACTTCAGACCAATTTCACTAATGAATATAGATGCAAAAATTCTCAGTAAAATTCTAACCAATAGACTACAGCTTCTCATTAAAAAAGCCATACATCATGTTCAAGTAGGTTCATCCCAGGAATGCAAGGCTGGTTTAACATATGCAAATCCATAAACATAATTCACTGTATCAACAGAAGTAAAAACAAAGACCATATGAGGAGCATCTCAATAGATGCAGAGAAAGCATTCCATAAAATCCAGCATCTTTTTCTAATTAGAACACTGAAGAGTAAAGGCATAGGTGGCACATTCCTTAAACTGATCAAAGCCGTCTACACACAGCTAACATTTTACTGACTGAAGTAAAACTTTTACAGTGGAAAAACTGGAAGAAAGCTTTTCCCCTTAGAACTGGAACCAGACAAGGTTTTCCTCTATAGCCACTGCTATTCAACATAAATTGTGTGGTTTTTTATAGACAAGTATTAATACATGATACATTTTGGAAATATTTTTAAAAATAAAATGGTTACACTAAAAGAAGTCTGGTGTTTAAAAAAAGAAAAAAGAAAAAATATGAGCTACATGGACTATTTCATCACTCAGAAAACCTCATGGACTAAAATAACAAAGAATGGATTAATAAGCACATATGATATAAATGTGATAAATGTGCACATATGTGTATAAGTATTGTGGCTCCAATTAGACAACTGGCCACTGGATATGAGATGAAATGAAATAAACTATGGGAGTGAGGAGGGGGGAAGGTCAGAGCCACAGTGGAAAGCTTTGGTGACCCTGTGTCTGGAGAACAAAAGATATAGAGGAAAAGGAAATGAAGGGCACGAAAGGAAAAATAAAGAAGCTATCACAAAGGGAACAGAGAGTATCACTCTTCCTTCTCCACATGACACTGAGGCATACACTATGTCTCAAAATGAGCCAAGAAATCGACATACAAAGCTAAAAATGTGCCGTAATTTCAATGCCATGAAATGTGCCTTCTTGGGCCCTGGAAGGAATGTCATTAATGCCGTCCTTGACACCCTTTGGAAAATGTCCCATGATAAAACACCACCCCTTAGGCTTGTATGAGGTGACGATGCCCACTGAATAGCATTTGGTGCCACAGAGCCCCTGGGCTTTAATGTGCAATTGTGTCCACCTCTACTGTATCTCATTCCCTCTTACCAAATTACCTGTCCAGATCACTTATATCAAGTACCTGTGCCACATGCCACATATACCCAGGAAGGCCAGGAGCCAAATATTAGCCAAAAGTAAGTCAATATGTATTATAATAATATAACAATTATACATAATTATTATATGTAATCATTATAATATATTATTACATTATAATAATATAAAAATAGATATACATTTCATGAAATCAATTAACTAGTAAATTCATATATAAAATGCATTGGCCCAGGGCCTTCATACATAAAATAAGCATGAAATAACTTAACACCTATAAGATACTTAAAATAGAGCTTGGCATATGAAAAATATGTGTTAATTTTCTTAAGTGTGAGTAGGTGAATGTATTCTATACATAATAGATTTACTATCCCAGAATATTAGCTATTATTTTTTAAAAATCTATCTGAAAATGGGCAGCAAAGCCCTGCGACAAAAGCTATTTAGTTTTTACTATTTCCCTGTCAAAAACTTCATAGTTTTACAGTAGAATAAAATCTTTGATTTTTACAAAGATATTTCAACTTTAAGTAAATCTTTAGAGTTTGGCCTATCAGCTTTTCTTATTTTGGAAATAACTAGAGGAGTGTCAGGAATAAGAAATTGCTGCAACGTACTGATTTTAATTTTGCTATTGTTTTATACACCTAGAAGGAAGGACCAGAAAGGACAGGGAGAGAAGGAACCATAAAATGTAAGAGTACTTTGAAGTGCTCATCATCTCTGATTATTAGGGAAATGTAAATCAAAAGCACCCTGAGATATCATCTAACCCCAGTGAGAATGGCCCACATCACAAGGACAATGTCTCAAAGCTGCAGGTGCTGGCGAGGGTATGGAGAGAGAGAACATTGCTGTACTGCAAACTAGTACAGCCTGTATGGAAAGAAGCATGAAGAATCTTCTCAGAACTAAGAGTACACCTTCCACTTGATTCTGCAGTCCCATTACTAGCTATCTACTCCAAAGGAAAAAGTCATTTTATGATAAGGACTTTTGCACTCAAATGTTTATAGCAGCTCAATTTACAATCGCAAGGATGTGGAAACAACCCAAGTGCCCTTCAACATATGAATGGATTAATAAACTGCGGTATATGTATACTATGGAATATTATCCAGCCATAAAAATGATGGACATGATGGAGATGTATCTTTTGCTACAATTTGGATAGAACTGGATTCATGATCTATGTGTATATGACTTAATTTTTAAAAAAGGAAAATTAAAGCAGAAATAAACAGGAAAAAAAAAGAATTGGAGAACACTCTCTCCCAAGAAAGAATGGAAAGGCAAATATCCAACGTACTCAATACTAATATGAAGCCAGCAGAGGACCTAATTCACACCCACAGAGGACAAAAATTCATTTCAATTCAAGTTGCAGGGAGGGGGAGCAGGAAAGGGGAAGGGTAGGGAAATGAATATGCTCCACTTAATGGGCGCAATGTAGGGGTGTATGGCACACGTTTTGGATGCAGGACACACTTATAAGAG
The DNA here is from genome assembly GCA_963574655.1 of Perodicticus potto. Classification (NCBI taxonomy): domain Eukaryota; kingdom Metazoa; phylum Chordata; class Mammalia; order Primates; family Lorisidae; genus Perodicticus; species Perodicticus potto. The sequence goes on along the minus strand of CAUYRH010170390.1, from coordinate 10,237 downwards.
GGATTCTACCCAACAAATTCAAATATTGTCACCTGGTTGTTTGTACCCTCACATTAGCCTGGAATAAATTTTAAAAAAAAAATGGAAAATCAAACATCCTGTGTACTCAACACTAGGTTAAAACTTTTAAATTAACAACAACATGCACACATGAGAACAAAACTCAAATTCAAGAAGCGGGGAAGGGGTGTGGGTAAGCTCCCACCTAATGGGTACAATCACAGGTGTATGGCACCTTTCCTGGGTGAAGGACACACCTACATCTTAGACTTTACCTTACAAATGCAAATGATGCAAATTAATCGTATGTACCCTCCTATTTCTCTGAAATGTTTTTTGAAAAGTACACTGAAGTGCTATCTGCTTGTTTTGACTTCAGGAATAATCTGAGCATAGAAAATATATTGCTTTTCAGACAAGCAAGCAAAATTTAGCTGAAGTTACAATGATAGGGGCTAAAATAAACACCTATCATCTTAATGGTTAAAAAGAAAGGCTGTGTGTGTGGTCAAAAACTGACCAAGAGAAATACAGAAATCTGCCTTAGAAAGAACAGTAGGATTGCCTACACCTGTGCTTCTTGAAAGGTAAGAAGCTCTGAACTACAGAGTATCTTCCACCGTCTCTCCAAATACACCTTACTGCTGCAGTCTGAATTCCCACATGCCCCATTCATAGAATATTAGAAATCAAAGGGACCTAGCAATCACTTAACTCCTTTGTTTAACAAAGAAAGACACTGAGATCCAGAGAACTTACGCAACTTGCCCAAGGTCACACGACCAGTAAGAATCAGAGCCATGTCCCATCAGCTTTTGGCATCCTGCACTGGCACAGCCATTTGTCCATCATTAGAGTCCCCCCCCCACGCTGCCATGTCACTGCTTTCCCATTGCTGCCATTTATCACCATCTCTGAACAGGACCTTAATAATTCTCTTACATCGAGTATATCACAACCCTAAGATCTTGATGATATCATCACCGTTCCAGGTTCTGATGTCAGAATTAGGAATTGAGGCATCCTCTGCCCCATCAGGCAACATGTGCACCTATTTTGGAAGCTGGTTGGTCTTAGTGGTTAAGGCTGTTGTCTCAAATTTCTGTATGGGGCAAATTTCACCTTATTTTCAAAAGTTAAATATAGCTTCACTAACACATACTTGAGGAAAAAGTTCAAAGCATTTAAAGTACTATAATAACCAAAGATGGCCAAACTCAGAATAGCAAGTTGACTTCTTCCCAGTGTTACTGATGACCAAGTGGTAAGGAAACCGGATGGCCAATGACAATAATTCTCATCTACACACTACCTTCTCCCGTCTCTGTGTGTGTGCACATGTCTAGTCCCCAGTGTCTGCAAAAGCTGTCATCTGTTTAGGTGATGATTGACAGGAAGCAAACAGATAGAGCCAAGGCGACATCTGTGCTGGCCATTGTCCACTGTAGACTCTCTCCGGTAAAAATGTCCAAGCTGCCAATCAATCAATAGTTTGGTATTTTCACTAGATCATTGTTTTTGTCTATCTAATAGGTAATGATAAAGAAGCTACAAAACTTCCAATAAAAAGGATTATTAAAAAGTGAAATATTAAATAGGGAAGATCATGTCAATTCTTTTCCATGCTCAATTCACTTCTTACACCACTTCCAGAGTTTTTATATTTTCATTCCCTGTGCTTCAGATCAAGTTTTTGATATTAACTCACATTAACTTATTCTTCCCTTAATTCCCAATACTTGAATAATTGTCTTGCCAAGATCAACATTAAAGTTCAAGAACTTTTATTAGAGCATTGAAGACAGAAAGACTTTTGGAAGCAAGATGCTTGCACCCCACTATTAAAAAAAGAAAGAAGCAATTGACATCTTGATTGATAGATGATAGATAGATAGATAGATAGATAGATCAATAGATAGATAGATAGACAGCCAGATAGATAGACCTATACCGTAGTTTTCCAATTTGTTAATCTTTAGGATTCTTTCTCTTAACTTAGGAATTTCATTTCTAAAGCTATAAAAAATATGTGAAACAAATGAGACTTTTTAAGAGGAATCATTCACATGTCTCAGAGCCAAGCACTCTACTTGATTAAATATGAGACTATCTATGAAATTATACATGTGGCCATACAGACGCTCAAGTGCCTGTTTTTGTCCCAAGGTAAAATTTTTCAGATCATTTCTCTCCTTTTATATTTTGTAAACATAGAAAGATATGTTCTGTTAAAATAGCCCAGAGAACCAAAACCAATTTTTACATGTGTCGTTTTATTCTGGATATCACAAGGTTATGCTTTCAGGAATAACTTCACTTGAGTAGATGTGAGTGTTGAGAAAACGGTTAACTTGATAGACTCTTCCAGGGCTACTTGATGCATGAATGTGTCCATAGCGTCCCTTTAATTAAGTGCGTATGCCTTAGGTTCCAACTGGTTGGATACTAAATCTGAATGGCACACAGCGTTTGTTTCCAGGAGCTTTATACTATTTCACAGGAAAGAGTGATGTGGCAACACAAACAGTACCTAAAGAATAGACGTGATTATGAGAAGTCTGGACAAATTATTTTAGCAGTCCAAATAAGAGGGAAACAGCACATGTGGTAATGGAGATAAAGAGTTGGTATAGGAGGTGGCATTTAACATGTATGTTGAAGGATAAGAACCGTGACGGTTGGTGGGGCTGGGTTCTGTGCTAAAGACACAGTATGGTCAGAGGCAAAGAAGAACTGGATTAGTAGAATCAGGCACGGCTGATGGCTGAGCAGATGCGCTGGAACACACAGTACTTTCTAGCTAGATTTCCACTAAATCATCAATAAAAAGTCATAAAACTTTACTCCAGGCACGTCTAGGAAGTAGCTTTTCATCGGATCCCTTCTGCCTGTTTATCATTTCCTCCATGAAGAAATAAGCCTCTTTTCCAGGTGAAGAGAAGAGACAAAAGATTTAACCAGTTCAGTGTTCTGTTACTCTGCCTGAGAGTATCACGCTAAGGCACTGTTTGTACTTCCCAAAGAAAAAAACTGACACTCCCCTGAGAATAAAAACCATAACTCTATATTGCCACAATCTGCCTCGTCTGTATTTTTAAGGTGGTTATTTGAGTTGGATTATAGGTCTTTGTAACAAAAAGTTAAATGCAAAAGATATTAATCTACTACAAAATAGATACAAGCCAACATACCAGTTTCCAAGTCAAGAAAATGACTGATAAACAGTAACCTTTTTAAAAGGTACGATTCCCGTGAAGTCCCATTGTAGGATAAGGACACTGGGCTTTTCTTTGAGACTAATAACCACTGCCATTCACTCACTGGGAAATTCACATTTCTTATAGCTATTTGCTATATTGGTGGAATTTTAGCCTATATGAAAAAAATGTCTATGATTATTAACCGGTGCTTTCAGCCAAGAAGATACTTGCCAGACACGCTGAGGCTGCAACAGGGAGTTTGATGGTTTCTGTCCAACCGGAGAAGGTTCTCTCAGTATCTCTTCCCCAACCTGCTGCACCTCATCCACCAACCAGGACGGGGTTGGAGAAACTCAGTACCACGGAAAGCCACATGTCACAGACACAGAGGACAGAGGAAAGCAGCCCAGGAATTCAAGCGCCAAGAGAAGGATGTCTTACAGATTACAAGTCACTATGCTACACGGGCATTTTTTTTAAAAAGCATATTCAAGGAGGACGTACTTTGTTGTTGTTGTCTCATTTTCATTGTATTTTGTATGTATTGATCATTATTTGGGATTCATCGAGGGTACAAAGAATTAGGTTATACTGATTGCACTGGTTAGGTAAAGTCCCTCTTATAATTGTGTCCCTCCCCAAGAGGTGTCCATACACCTTCCTCCTCCTCCCTCCCCAGTCCTTCTTTCCAATACTTTGTTTTAAATTCTATCATTCCCTGGATTTTTCATTTGTGTATAATATGACTAGTTTAAAAAAGCACCATGTGGCATTATTGCTTAGAGATACATCAGTGGGGCTGACATGAGCTGATAAGACAATATAATTTGGGTGCATAATGTAGACGGAACTTTGTCCAAATGGTGTTTAATTCTATTCGCACGAGCTACTTCTTATGGTGTTCAAAGCAAATCTCAGTTTAGTGCAGTACAGGAAACTCATGAACGTGAATGAACCTTTAGTGCCCACAAAAACCTCTACCTATTACATTACCACACAGTTATTGGACTTGAGGAACTTTGCGTCATAGTGAGCCCTATTTCAGGGTTCACTGACCTATACAAAATCATCAAACCTCAGAAAAGATTCATAGCCTGAAGTCTTCACTTACTTTATAACTCTGAGAAGCTTACCAGGTACTAAAGTAATATAACTCACTACAATCCTGGGAGGGTCACGACGTTGTAGACAGTGCCGGCTACTGTTTATTTCTTAGAGAGAAAGTGTTAACAGACTGTAGTAGGGCAAATAAGCACAAACTGTACCATTTAGATGAAAATCTAGAGCACAGTATTATGCTGTTTACTTTCATACAATAGATGCTTCTAGAAAAGCTGAGTTTATCCAAAATGTACATGAAATTAATTTTCCATGCTAAATGTGTGTCAGAACCCCACAGTCAACAGGAAGACTAAAAAAAAAAAAAGGAGTACAAGAGGAGAAACCCACGAAGCTCACAGGTTTCTTAGTTTACAACAGCAGAACATCATTTTCACACTGGACATCGGAGTGATGCACATAACCCAATGTATGGTAATTGTATTTATAAACGTTTTCTTGGCACCGGGAAGTTCTCATAATGTCCCAGATTTCACAATACAATTTTAGTGATTTTAAAACTTAAATAGCTCAATAATATATACAATTTTTTTAACTTAGTCTCAAATACAATTTCCCTATAAGATAAGAGCATGAGATTTAAGTGGGAAAAAATACCACAGGAATAATAGTGATCAAATAGCTAAGTTCTAGCAGCCTATTAATTTATAGGTGCTTGATAGATTTTAGAAAAACACTTTTGTCCTGTATTCACTAAAAGTTTTCAAGTATTCTAAGCCAGGGTCAAAAGACTCCATTTTGTTGAATTCTATTTCAGTGGATTCTTTGTAAAGAATCCTTAAATAACATATTCCTTCATTGGCTTTATACATGCTAATTTCCATACATTAATATTTATTAAACTGAGAAAAAATACACAATCCTTGTCTTTTGTAGGTGGACAAAGGATTTCACTAACAAAACACCTCATTTACAGTCATGTTTTTCTATATTCTCAAAATCCAAAAGGAAAGAAAGAAAACACACAGTAATTACTGGTTTGATGATTCCTTTGCCTTGAGACCCTAATTTTTCTTATAAAGAAAGTTTTAAAATGACTATATTTTCAGTATACACAATAATATCTGTAAATGTAGTTGGGTTTGCTTTTCTTTTAAGAATCTGAAGTTTTGTTTTCACAGAAAAACAGATGGTGCCTTTTTTTCTTTTTTTAATTTGAGCATGGTGGAGGAATTTTGTCTGTTTGTTGTCGTTTTAAAAAAAAAAGCAGGTGTGACAATCAGTTTCTCCTGCTACTGTATTAGCACATTTAATTGCTAAGTTCACAGGCAGCCCTCTCAATTCTTTTACTAGCAGATGGTGAGGGTGATTTTAAAAGAAGAGTTGAGGATGTTTCCAGAACCATTTCAGAACAGTGTGAGATCTGCTCTCCCCTGGATGGGTGTGTCAACCTCTGGTGAGTTCCAAGAAAAGTCACACAGCAGCATCTACAGTGCATTTGCCTTTAATTACTTGACAGTTACCCAGGTTGTGTGAAACTACTTGCACATTATCTACCAGTGGATTATGTACTTGCAGTAACTTCCTTCAAATCACTTCATAACCATTAGCTTAATTAAAGCTTCACAGTGCTCCTACAACACATGTAGGCAGAGAGTTTCATAGGCTTCCTTTCACTGAGTCCTCAGGTATATCACCGGCAGAGAAGATAGCAGTTAAATGTAAGTTCTGAACTCTTAAGCATTCAGCTTTGGGTCAACATTTGCTTTTGAAATGGAAATGACTAGCTTTCAGGATAAGGCTGTCACAGACACGGTTAGTTACTTCCCCATCACCCACCCCTCTTTTCTTCTCAGCCAATAGAACTCTACTTACATCCAGAGTGGCCCCTGCTTAAGAAAAATTATTCTGATACTTGTTAAAACAGCAGGACACACTTTATTCGTGACTATTGCAATATGGGAGAGAGCTCAGGCTCAGATGCAAATGCAGCAGAGGCGGCTGGGGGTTTAGAGCCATGGTCCAGGGTGAAGTGGTCAGTGGATGAAGAATTACTAAGAGTCATCAGGGGAAGGGTTAGGGTCAGACATCTAAGGTGGGAGATGAGCAACTTGAGCATAGCATGGTTGATTCAGTATTAAGAGTGAGTGAATTCTTTTCTATTCTTTCCTTTTTTATTTCAAATTAATAAGGGTACAAATTTCCAGGTTACATTGTTTTCACTTCTAAGGTAAAGTTCAAGCTGCAGTTGAGCCCTTCACCCAGAAGGCTTGCTGAACACCCTCATTTTGCACATTAAGTGGGATCCCGCCAATCACTCTCCCTCCTCTCCCTCCCCCTAGATAGACTATATTCGTGTTTTACCATTTGTGTGGGCATGTAGTTGTTTACATATTGGCTACATATTAGTATTGAGTACATTGGATTTTTTTCCCATTCTTGAGATACTTTACTAAGAAAAATGTGTTTCAACTCCATCCAGAAAAGGTAAACAGAAAAGACATAAAGTCTCCATCTTTCTCATGGCTGAATAGTCCTCGGTGGTATACATATGCCACAGTTCATTAAACCATTTGTGGGTTGATGGGCATTTGGGTTGACTCCAGGACTTGGCAATTGTGAATTGAGCTGTGATAGAGGGGGTGAAATTCTTGTTAAACTGACTCAGTGGTGCTTCGTGGCTGAGACTGGACTGGGAAGGCCAAGGACAGGACAGGGGCCAAGGTCAGGGCGAAGGAGAGAAAAGGGCTCAGAAGAGCCTCACAAGGAGAGAGTCTGCACCCTCTGTGCGTGCAGCCAAAAGTCCACGCCTCCCTTGCAGCTGGGTGTGGTCTGTAGCCTGGTTCTCACAACAATACACAAGGGGAAGTCTGCTGGATGGATTGGGAACGTTTTCGCGTTTCTGATACGCGTATATGCACTGCCTCGTTCCCTCGCTTCCTTCCTGGACGTGAGGCATCTCTGCTGTGGCCACAACGATTAAAGCCACGTGCTAACGATGGGGCAACAGAAAGGAGCAGTCAAGGACCCTGATGATAACATGGAGCCACTGCTGCAACCTTCACTCTTGGTTGGTCTCCTGCAGCCCCTCCCCCTGACCCCTGCAGCCCCTCCCCCTGACCCCCACAGTCCCTCCCCCTGATCCCTGCAGCCCCTCCCCCTGACCCCTGCAGTACCCTCCACCAGGAGCCTGGTGTGTCCTTTCACATCCCCTCCTATAATCCTGCACAAACCCAAATGTGCACAGAAATTTTGGGTACAGATGTATACACAGAATTTACTCTTCACTGTTCTATTAAAATTGAGTCAAAACATTAAAACTTCTGTTTTCTTGCACAAAAATAACCTTATGGAAACTCCCTCAGATATCCAGTATAGCGCCAACATTTTCCTTTTTTTTTCTTTAGTGACTGCAAAGTATGAATATACCCTGCTGATGAGTGCTTTCTGGTCTTCACAGAACAAAAATGCTGTAATGTTACTTACTTACATGTAGATGCCTTATTTCTATGGTATAAATTCCCAACAATGCATTGCTAAATTTTTCCAGAGACTTCGGAAAGAGCCCATTTCCATCAATACATAAATAACTTTTTCTCTATGTCTATGTCATGACTAGTGATTTATGTTACAGGCCTTTTTAATTTTTGCCATTCTAATAATAATAAAGTTACATCCAGCTTTTACTTTTATTTGCATAAATTTATTTATCCTACATATAAATTTGAGCATTCTTTCATGTTTGTTGGTCACTTGTATTTATCGTGTATTTATAACATGTATTTATAGCATTTATCCATTTTTCTTAGGTTTGTCTTTGGCCAATATTCTTGTTTGTATAGATAGTAACCATCACTTATATTTTTTTCCAGATCTTCTTTGTCATTTTCAACTCTATGTCGGGTATAGGTTTCATACTCAGGTTTTTAATTTTTAAGACATCAAATATTTTTTTCTTTTTTCTTTGTGGGCAATGGGTTATTAGTCTTGATTAAGATTTTCCTAACCACTGCATGTTTTTAGTCATTTATGCATTTTTATTTTCCTTATATTTTAGTCTCTCTGAAATTTATTTTTGAACCATGTACAAGATGGGGATCCATTCTTATTCTCTTCCAGAAGAAAGAGAAACCATATGTTTGTCAATATTAATTCATCATATTTATCATATTCTTTATTTTATATTTAGTCCCTCCTACAAGTAGAGTTCACTAATTTTATAGTCACTTGGTTACAGTGGCTTTATAGTATGCTCTGTTATTTGATATAAAAACTGTCTCCTTGCCATTCATTTTTCACTTTTATTAGCTGTTCTCAGATATTCATTTGTCCATATGAACTATAAGATCATTTAATCTAATAAAAATAAATCTATTGAGTTTCTAAATAAAATGACCACTAAGTATATAAGTTAATTTAGGGAAAGTTGACCCTTTCACAATATGGCCTCCCTCATCCAAGAACATGGTATGTCTATCCCTTTGTTCAAATTTTCTTCCATGGTTTTAGTTAGATGTGATCATTTTCTTCAGATTAGACCCATTAGTCTTCTGTTTAAGTTTAGCTCTAATAATTTTACCATTTTAGCACTATTATAAAAATGGTGTTTTTAGATATTTCTTGCTTGAGTAAAGAATATTGATCGTTTTTGTTTATGTTGAACATATCTGGCCAACTCAGTAAATTTTCTTATTGTTTCAATTAGTTGTTTTTATTCAATACAGATATACATCTTAGATTACATGCTTTGCTGAGTAGGAACAAAAAGGGGGGTTAACATTAACCCCAAAAGTATGCCCAGCGCTTAGACACAGACCATCGTGCCTTTGTGTGGAGGGGACACAGAAGGACTATCTGCTATGAAACATCTGATATGAAGAGAGACGGATCAAACTGATTTTACATGTCATTTTTCAATATTCACATTTTTTTCAGGCAGACGTAAGCATCTGTTTTTTATTTAGACATTTGCAATGACTTCCTAAATTAACAGTTAATTAGACCTTCTAGTGCAGCATTTTAATTTACTCTGTCACCCGAGCTGGTGTAAAACTCGAGGGGCTGGAAGGATCCTCACGACACAGCTTCTCGAGTAGCTGGGACTTCAGGCACCGCTGAGCCCGGCCTGCACCACTGTTCTATCCAGGAATAACGCAGCTGGTTTGTGTGCTGGACTTAATTGTTAATTTCAGATTCTTATTGTTAATTTCATACTTTAAATTTTATATTTGATATGAAACATGGTCATTTCCTTATCATTCGCCATGTCATGGGTGCAAATCTTACAAACTGAAATCCGTGTGCTGTTGTATATCGTGATTTTATCTTCAGAATCTTCCTCTAGAGAATGTCTCTGGGTTAAGGGCTCCGTCCTCTGCGTTCCAGTTTACTCTGCACACGACTTTGCCAAGTGGCATCAGGACGCCAGAGTGAGCGCCGAGCCCACGACATGAAGTGTCCTTCAAGGAAACAAGCTGCAGAAGCGTCCCTGTAAACCCACCAACTCATACGCTGCTGGGCACGTTTCAGGGGCTAAGTATGTTTGCTATATAGAGTTTCATTGTTCACTGAGTTTCTTTTTTTTTTTCATTTTTTTTTTATTAAATCATAATTGTGTTCATTAGTGCAATCATGGGGCACAATGTGCTGACTTCATATACAATCTGAAATATTTTCATTAAACTATTTAACATAGCCTTCATGGCCTTTCAATCACTATATGAAGACATTTATATTCTGCATTTAGTTAAGTTTCACTTGTACCCTTCTAAGATGCACCGTAAGTGTGATCCCACCAATCACCCTCCCTCCACCCATCCTTCCCCCTCCCCTCCCCTCCTTTGCCCCTTTCCTCATATTTTGTTCACTGAGTTTCTAATGATGCATTTTGTCTTCAGGATTATTCTGTGAGAAGTGCTTAATCATGACTCCCATGTCTCAGATGAGGAAGTGGATTGGAAGCGGCTGTCAGAGTAAGA
>CAUYRH010170389.1:0-47933 GCA_963574655.1 Perodicticus potto | reverse complement strand
GAAATACAACACAGGAGAAGCTTAAACTACATTTGTAATGCTTTGCTTCATTTGCATAATGTTTACAGGTGTGATGGTTAAATTTTTTTTTATTTTAAATATATGTATTTTATTATTCTTCATTACATTATTTCCCCACCCCCCTGTGATGGTTAAATTATTACGTGTCAACTTGTCTCAGTTATGAGGTGACAAGATACTAGCTCTAACATTATTCTGGATATTTCTGTGAGGGTGTTTTTGGATGAGATTAAGATTTAACTCAGTAGAATGAGTAAAACAGACTGCCCACCCCAATGTGAGTGGGCTTTGTCCAATTACTCAATTGCCTAAATAGGATGAAAAGGGCTGACTCTCCCTCTGGTAAGAGAGAATTCCTCTTGCCTGATTATCTTCAAACTGAGACATTGGCTTTTTCCTGACTTTCAGACTTGGACTGAAATATTGGCTTTTCCTGGGTCTCAATCCTGGGGGCCTTTGGACTGGAACTTCACCATCAGCTCTCCTGGTTCTCAGGCTTCAGATTTGGACAAGAATTACCACACTATTTGCTCTCCTGGGTCTCCAGCTTGCTGACTCACCCTGTAGATCTTGGCACTGGTTAGTTTCCACAATTGTGTGAGGCAGTTCCTTATAGCAAATCTCTCTCCGGTTCCATTCTATTCTTCTATTCTATTCTATTTGTTCTGTTTTCCTGGGGAACCCTGACTAATACAACAGGTACATTTGTTATATTATTCTTTACAGCTTTTGCATGTCTAAAATATTTCACAATAAATTTTGAAGTGGATAAATAATGAATGAATGTTGAAGTGTCAAATGCTACACAGGTCAGGTAAAAGGAGAACTGGAACATGTGCATTAGATTTAGCTTTCAAGTGGCCAGCGATTGCCTTTCTAGGGCTGTGTTCAGAGTGGAGGCCTAATGATGATGGGTTGTCCAGTGATAGGGAGTACACACACCCTATTTGGAATTTAATGACAAAGTGAAAGAGAAAACTGGGTTTAGAGTAGGGCATAAATTAGATGAAGGTTTTTTGTTTTTTTTTTTTTAATGGGTGATTCCTGGGGGATCTCCCTGGATCTCCCTGGGGCTTCCATACTAATTCTGTTGGAATTATTAGAGTCTTGGTTCTCCTCTGGTCCCTATGACTATTCCAGTAGAGATTCTGGAAGTCTTGAACTTCATCCCTATGTGTTTACAAAGTAATTTTTAAAATTTCTCATCATAGATGCAAATACTCTAGAAGTTAGTTTTCTTAGTAAAGGTTTTCCAAAGAATCTAATACCAATCTCTCTCATGGAAGAAATGTACTAAAGTCATGACAATGACATCTTAGCCCCAAGGAAATATTAGGCCTCCAATAAATTAAGCTAAAACTTTACCAAGGCCCTTCACAAAGCTAGAGAGTAAGAGAGAGAAAGAGGTGTCTTGGTTTGTGATTAGAAAATATTGGGCAACGTGGGGTGTCTTTCTTTTCCTTTCTTTTTTTCTTTCCTGAGACAAGGTTTGGCTCTGTCACCCTGACTAGAGTGGCATTACCATAGCTCACTGCAACCTCCAATTCCTGGGCTCAAGTAATCCTCCTGCCTCAGCCTCTTGAGTAACTGGGACTATAGGCATGTGCCAATACGCCGAGCTAATTTTTCTGTCTTCTTTAGAGACAGGGTCTCATTCTTGCTCAGCTCTCTTTTTCTTTACTTTTTGTCCTCCTAGTGGTTGAGCTTGGCTGAAGGAGTGCCACTAATGGTTTCCCAATTTAGTTCCAAGGAGATTGGCAGCAGTTTTCCAGGCCACAGAGGCTGAAGGGGACACACTGTTAGTCTGTCTCACTCCTCCCAGAAAGTCAGTCTGGGTTTTATTCTAATTTCTTCTTGGTCTCATCAAAGGAGCGGCAGATGAGGAGATTCTGAGCTGGGGTATTTCTTCCTACCCCTCCCAGACAGATTGCAAGGTTTTTCCAAGACTCCATTCTCCCTGGGGGATCTCCCTGGTTGTACAGTGAGAAAAACGCCAGCAGGGGTCAGGAGTGTCCCACATCTGGCCCGGAGCTGCCTGCCACATGTGCTGCTTCTCCTGGCACTGTCAGGGCTGTTGGGGAATTGGCCAGCACCTTTCTATTGAGGGCTTGGCATCATTCTGAGCACCGCTGGTTCAATATTCCTTTCCCTGAACGTGGAGTGGGCCAGGGAGTGGAGGGTGTGTTCATTAAAAGCACTCATGTGGGTGTGGGTGTATAATCCAGACATCAGCAATGCCAACTCACCATCTGGTTTTCTACTGGGAGGTTTTCATGCGTATTGGCCTGGGTGGTGTATTGTGTAGGTCTGGATGTCAGAGGACGCGTGTCTCGGATTTGCCTTATTGAAATTTTCCCAGGATCCTGGGATTTCTGGATTGCCCTGTACCCAGGCTTTCCACAAACTATGGTTTGCTCTTGGCCACAGCCTAGAAGAGCGTTTTTTGCGTCGCTTCCACGGATGCCTGCCGGGCCCGCCCCCAATGCATGCTCAGTGGAATGGAATTCTCCCGTGGCAGCCCAGGGTCTCCGGAAGGAAGGTCTCTTCAGCCAAAGCCTCTTAAGAGCAAGTTGTGCTCATATTCTCAGACACAGCCTTGGCTTCTCCCGGCTCTAGTTTCTGTAACTCCTCTGGTTCACACTGCTGCCCAGCTCCACAGCACTGTCCACCCCCCGGGGGGGGGTGTCTGCTTGATTAAAATTTACAGGTCCCCAGGATATCAGTCATCATGTTCCAGACTCCCTTGCCTCCTTCGTGTTTCCCACCCCAATCGGGTGGGGGCGGAGAGGAAGAGGAGGGAGGGAAGGGGATCAGAAAACCACAGAGCCCCTGGGACACGTACAGCTGGAGGCAAGGCTGGGCTGGATCCCAGTTTGTAGCTCCCAGGACCCCACCACCTTCCAGGCAGCCTCCTGCCCTGCTGTGACAGGCAGATGCCTGACTTTCCACCTGCCTTTGCAAAGGACGACTTTGGCAAGGCCTGGGCACCTGGCCTGCTTTCCGGGAGTAGAGTTACAGCAGCTGATCTAGGGAACAGGTGTGGGCTCCACATCACAGCTGCTGCTGAACACATCTGTACTCATAATGAGGCGGCAGCAGCTGCTGCAGGGCCTGTCACCCACAACTACCCAGAGATAGGGGGAGTGTGGGAAAAGGGCCAAGGCCAGCGGGAAACTGAGGTCAGCATTCATGGAACACCTTTCTGCTAAAAGTCCCAAAGTGGGACCCCTGATGAGGTTTCCCCAAAGTCAGCCTCACTGGCTCTGGCAGCGTGATAGTGGGAGGGCTGTCTTCTCCTCCTCTGCCTGCTCTCCAGCTCCTCTTCCTTCCTGGCCAGCTCAGTTCAGGCTTTTGCAGGATGGAACTCATCCTGGCTCTCCGTGGCTCTCCCAGAAAACTGGGAGGGAAGTGCTTGGTGAATGGTTCTTTATTCATGCAGACAGTTTGTTGCCATTTCAAACCACAAAATCAGTTAAATGAAAGAGGGAACATTTTGGGGTCCCCAGTCTGTGCCAGCCACTGGATCCAATGCTTTATACACACTATCTCATCAAATCCTCCCAGCAGCCCTGCCACATAGGTATTGTCAGACTCATTTCTCTTTCATAGGGGAGAAATCAAGGTTACAGACACACAGTTAGGAATCAGTGAATCCAAAGCTCATATCCATCACTGAGCCATACTGCCTCAACTCTCCCATTCCTTCCTCTGGGGAAGCCAACACCAGGACCCCATTCTTCCTCTCTGTGTAGGAAATTATCTGCTTACTCCTACCTCATCCGTTTCTGTGCACCAGAACCAAGGTCACCTCTATAGCCTTTGTCTCTAGTCTTACTTGGCTAATTTAGCTTCCCTTCCCATCTCTTATTATCCTCTCCCCCAACCAGAATGGGCATCACAGCCCAATCCTCATGGAGCTGCTGCCCAGCACCCACCCTCTTGCCAGTCACCTGTGGGTTCCCATGCCTTGTATTCCCTTCCCACATCCAAGACTGCCCCCCTCAGGCCCCATCATGGCCTGAAACTTTCTTTGCCTCTATCTACCATTCTTCAGGGTCCCCACACACACCTACTTCTTCCCCCCACTCAAGACACTTCTCTTTTTGCTGTTTTTAAAAAAATTTATATTTGGCCAGAGGCAGTCGTTCACATCTGTAATCCTAGCACTCTGGGAGGCTGAGGCATGTGGATAGCTTGAGCTCACAAGTTCAAGACCAGCCTGAGCAAAAAGTGAGACCCCCGTCTCTACTAAAAACAGAAAAATTGAGGCAAGAGGATTGCTTGAGCCCAAGAGTTGGAGGTTGCTTTGAGCTATGCTGCCACAGTACTTTACCCAACAGCTTGAGACTGTCTCAAAAACAAACAAAAAAAATTTATATTTCATTTTTCATTCCTAGCGCTTTACGGCTATTTACTGATGTAATTAAGTGTTCACAAAATATAGTAGGATTATCTTATAATTTTATTTGTGATTATGTAAGTAATACATGAACACTTTTTCATTGTACAAAAACAAACTCAAGCACTCAGAAAAAATTAATGACTCCCTTGATGACTTGCCAGAAAGTAACCACTACTGGCAGTTTGAAATGTCTTTCCACTCTTAAGTACTTTAAATAAGTATGCTTAAAAGGAAGTATATGTACACATGACATATATACTTTGTCATAAAAGGGATCATAATCTTCTGATTGTTCTGCAACTTTTATTTCTCCTGATCCTCAGTCTTAAGACTCTATGACTATGAAGTCTATAGAGAGAAAGTTTGTATATAGGTTCTGTCTGGAGAGACACTATTGTTCTTTACTGGGACCTTAAGATTCTAGCTCAGGTTCTACTCCCTGTCCTATAGGCTACATCATTTACAAGATCCAGTACAAAAGAAAAATGTGAGATTTCTTGTTAAAAATCATTAAGGATTTCCAGAAGCAATAGCAAACCATTAAACCAAGCAAGGGCCCTTTCTAAGCATGGGATCCTGAGTGACTGCTCAGGTCACATGCCCATGAAGGTGGCCCTGCCAGTGAGCTCTGCAGAGATGTGCTGACTGTTGGACTGGCCTAGATTCTTTTGAGTAATTGCATCCCATTTTCTGACAATGGACTTTCCTATCTCTGCCTCCACGTTGGATCTTATTCCCTGATTCTGTACCCAGCTCATGCCAGCTGCATGCCCTGCTCCAAGGCCAGACTGCTGGGCATTCCAGCACCAGTGAACCATCAGAGTCCATGTCTGCCAGTCAGCATTGACATCCCTGTACTTCTCTCCAGAGGTAAGAGAGCATGGAATTGCCTACAAAAAGACCTGGATTTCAGTTTCAGCCCTGCCACTAAATTTATTGTGTCCTGAATTGGCAATTTGCTTAGTTCCTTTATCTGTTAAAGGAAAGGGTAGGATTATATAGTCTTTCAGACCACTCCCAGTTCTAAAGATCTTTATTTAAGATTATGATTATTTAATATTATGATTAGATTAGACAATTATGAGATTATTTGAGATTATGATTCCATGAGAATATGTAGTACAATGAGACTCAAATTCAAACATGTACTGAACAAGGAAACTTTTTGGAGTTAAGAAAATGCTCTAAAACTTGGTTGTAGAGATGGTTGCACTTAATAGATTAAGAGTTTTCCATTTAAAATGGATGAATTTTATAGTATATAAATTATACCTCAATACAGTTGTTCAAAAGAAAGAAATATGCTGAAACTAGTAAATGATAGGTCTCCTTTCCTCTGCATATATGTAAGAGGAAGCATGGACTCAGGAGTCAGACTCAAATTCTAGGTTCAAAACCTGCCTCCTGGCACTTACTAGCTGTGAGAACCAAACAAGATGCTTTACCTCAATTTCTTCACCTATAAAATGGAGATAAAAAATGCTGCCTATTTCATAGGGTTGTTGTCAGGATTAAATGGGTTAATATATGTTAAGTGACGGCCAGACCAAGGGCTCACACTATAATCCTAGCACTCTGGGAAGCCAAGGCAGGAGGATCCCTTGGGCTCAAGAGTTCAAGACCAGCCTGATCCAGAGGGAGACTAAAAATAGAAAAATTAGCCAGGTGTTGTAGCAGGTGCCTATAGTCCCAGCTACTTGGAGACTGAGGCAAGAGGATCTTTTAAGCCCAGAAGTTGGAGGTTGCTATGAGCTATGACACCACAGCACTCTAACCTGGGCAGCAGAGCAAGATTCTGTCTTAAAATATATATATAATATATGTTAAGTGCTTTGCATAGCAGTTGGCACACAGCAAGTGCAGTGTAAGTAGGGGCTATTATTATCTCTCTAGGATTGCCACAGCTAGTACCAGGCTTCTTAAAGGGGCACATGTCTCCCAGTCAATCCCACTTATACTCTCCTGGCTTCTTAAAGAAACACTTCTCAAAGGCCATCTTTGGAAAAACACTGCGATGGCTTTCAGCATGTCTCACTTCCTGGTAGCAGAGAGAGAGGGAGAGAAGGAGAAACAGCATCTTCCCGATAAGGCAGTGACTTGCTCACTCTCTCGCAAAACGTTCATTACTGTGCCAGCTTTCCCCCACAGACTGTTTCTCCTGGGTCCTCCTTATAAGCACCCATAATCAACACAGAGGGCTCTTCTCAAAAGGGGCTCAGGGGCCAGTCATGAGGCCAGAATGGCCAAGGATGAGGACACCTGCGCTTTGCTCACACTTCACTCCTTTCACCTACCTGGGAAGCTCCTCTCTGGATAATGAATCACACTAGAAAGGACAGGGGATTTTAGTGAACAGCCAGATTTCTATCATTCAGAATGGGTTTCCAAGTACTGAGAACATACCGAGAGTGAATTTGACTGGGATAGGGGGGCCAAGAGGTGGGTTAGGAACTTATGCTTTCCGTTTGATAATTCCACTGCAGCATATATTTGAACAGCACTGTATAAACTGTTTCCTCTTCCATCATATCACTGAATACTCATCACAACCTTGGCACATGGGTATTTTTGTCCCCTGGGTGTCAACACCCCTTTTGCTGATGAGCAAACCGAGGTGATGCACTTCAGCAAGCAGCAGAACCAAGGCACAGAATCAGGTCTTCTGAGCCAGGCCCAGTGTTTTTCCACTGTGTTTCAGAGGAGGAAGTCAGAAGCTTCCTTGGACTCCACCTCTGAAGCTCTAACGATGTTTTTTAAATGCTCGAGAAAATAAAGTGATGTGCTGTCTTCATATCCTTGCCAAAGACTTTACAAATTGCTCTGGGACCCCTGAACAAGAGTCAGAAGGATAAAAATGGTTCCCCGTGGGCCACATGGAATGTAGAAGCTATGATTCTGTTCAAATCCCCAAAGTCCCAGGTCGGATAACCCAAGCAGCAAAATAAATTAGCATTGTTCCACAGATCTCAAGGTGGCAGGAAAACCGAGCCCCCAAAGAAATCGGCCTGGGGCTGAAAATGTTCCTTACTAGTCTTCCTGGGCTCCCAAAGTTCTCATCTCCTTTCAAGACAGGTCTGAGACTCTATGGGAGTGATACCTAGCTTCTGGGCTGATTTTTCAAAACCCATTTGTCATGTTGACTTAATCCTCTTGTTAACAATCTCCTGCCTCAAAGAAGGATTGGCTCTAAGATGGGGAGGAGGGCGGGGGAGGGCATACAGGAGTCTCAGCAAGGTCAGCAGGAACTGGAGACCACCTTCTTGGTGGGAATAGGGGTATAGGTGACCACGTCTGGTATCCCTTTCAGTGAGCCTTAATCTTACTTCTTCATCACTCGCTAATCATTGTATTCCCTAGCACCCCTCGGGCTTTTTCCATCCTCTCCTCCCCACAGCCAGGCCTATGCATTTACCTTTTATTGATTTTCATATTTAAGGAAAATCCATTTGATTGATTCAGAGTGACTGAGTCATCACTGTGTTCAGACAAAAACCACTCACAAAGTAGGCACTTGGCAGAGGCCACTTCTGGGATGGACTGGGACCCTGTTTCTTACCCAGACAGTGCTCTGGCTTCTCTCTGCTGGTCTCTCCCATCCACCTTCTCTTTCAGTACCTTTCATATATATCCTCTGCCTGTCACCCCCAACCAAACTGGCCTCCCCATCCACCTGTTGTTATGTTTGCCTGTGTGTACAGGTTGATGGGTGGAGGTCTGTGAGGGGGACATTTGGAGCAGGGAGAGAGACCAGCCACTCATAAATGGGAGAAGAATATCAAGCCTATGTAGTGATGGAAGGGATTTAGCCCTTTCAAAATTATTGTTTTGGCCTCCTTTTCCATTCTGGATAGCACCCAAGGATGGCGTCATGTCAACATTATCAAAATGGCTCGGTGTCTGTGGCTCAAGTGGCTAAGATGCCAGCCACATACACCTGAGCTGGCGGGTTCAAATCCAGCCTGGCCCGCCAAACAACAATGACGGCTGCAAACAAAAAATAGCCGCGCATTGTGGTGGGCGCTTGTAGTCCCAGCTACTTGGGAGGCGGAGGCAGGAGAATCCCCTGAGCCCAGGAGTTGGAGGTTGCTATGAGCTGTGATGCCACAGCACTCTACCCAGGGTGGCAACTTGAGGCTCTGTCTCAAAAAAAAAATATGGACCAATATGGACGGGGCCTTATGTCCAGCCTTACAATAGGTAAAGGGGCCAATTCAGTCTTTGAAACCTGTTTTCATGCCTACTGCATGATCCTTGGTCCCTGGTCCTAGAAGGAACAAGGAGCTCAGCTAGCCTCACCCTAAGAGCCCTCAAGAAATGTCAGTGCTTCTTCTCCTAAAGGATCAGGCTCTCCCTCTGCAGGACTGTGAAAAGCAAGAAAGGATTCCACTTAGCGTTATCATTGAATGCGAAACTGGGTGCAGGGTTGCAGGACTCTGAGATCAAAGTAACAGCTAGTCCTTATTGAATATTTTACTCTGTGGCGGCACTATTCGGAGTGTGTCACCTATACTATCTTATTTAATATTCCTAAAAATCTTTTTTTTTTTTTTTGAGACAGAGCCTCAAGCTGTTGCCCTGGGTAGAGCCGTGGCATCACAGCTCACAGCAACCTCCAATTCCTGGGCTCAAGCGAGTCTCCTGTCTCCACCTCCCAAGTAGCTAGGACTATAGGCGCCCGCCACAACGCTTCCTAAAAATCTTATGAGACAGGAACTATTATCTAATTTTATAGATGATGAGACTGAGGTAGTCAGAGGTTAAAGAATTCATTCAAGTTCCCATGGCTAGATCCAGGATTTGAACCCAGACAGTCTGACTTAGGAACACACACTTTTAGCCATTATACACAGGACAAAGGGTGCATCTCAGGTGTCACTCTGCAGCTCCCTTCCCCTCCAAAAAACATTCCCCTCATGGACAAAATTTATTTTTAAAAAATCTTTTTTCCTGTCTTTAGGGAAATCCTTGAATTTGATTCTTGACAGTGGTCACTGCTTGTCCACTATCTTGCGTTTCTGTATCTCCCCCTTGTGACTGACTGTGTGGGGGCTCAGACAGGACTCTGGGGGCTCTCATCCTGATGGCTGGCTGGTTTTGTTGTCAAAGAGCGCTGACACCTTCCACAGAATGGGCAGTTTTGCTTCCTATCCATCGACTCCTCCTCCCCAACTTCCAACCCCATCATGCTGGAAATAAATCAGTTCTGAGGTTGTTGGCTGGAGCTAGGCAAGTGTGTGATCTCAGCCTGCTGGGTCCTTGTCGCTCAGAGCCTGCTCCAGAAGCACAGGCCACCTGATTTCCTTTTGCCCTTTTTCTGCGGAGCCTGGAAGCCTCCAGGCCAGGAGGCAAGAGGTGGAATCCTTGCACTGCACGGCAGAGAAGTCCCTCTAGATTCCGGCCGAGGACCTTCCTTCCATTCATTCTCTGGGAAAGTGAGAAGTCACTTATTTTACTAAGCACCTACTATCTGGGGGCCGTTTCCAGGGCCTCCCTTCTCCACTGCAACTAAGAGTTGTCCCAGCTGAGAGAGCACGAGTTTAGCGGAGTACAGAAAGGATGGAAGGGGGTGGCGGGATTTAAAAGCTGGTGGGGAGGCTGGCCGATCCATCGGCGCCTTCCCCGAAAGGACTGCATTTGAAGCAGCGGTACCCGGAGGACCTGTGGAGGAGGGAGGAAGCCCGGCCTGGAAGTGGTGGTGGCGGGTCCCCAGGCAGAGGAAAGGCTCGATTGTACTAAGGCTTCCTGCCCTGCCAGCTCGCTGCCCCAGTCGTGCCACCAGGCAGCCGCTCTTGTGCGGCAGCCGGGCAGGCGGGGCGGGAAGGCAAAGGCAGTAAAGGGTTACGGGAATAGCTTTCCAATGACAAAGTCTGGAAGCGACCCATGCCTCCGCCCCTCTGCGGGTTAAACTGGCACAGGGCAGGGGGGGAAAGCGAGAGCGATCAGAGGCAGATACTCTCCTCCCTCCCGCCCCCCGGTCCAGGCACGCCCCTCCCCGGGCCAGCGGCGGAGGCTGCCGGCGTGTGCCTGGGGCAGCGGGTCACCAGGCTCCTCCCCCGGCCGCCCGGCTTGGGGGCGGCACTTTGTTCAGGATGCCTCCTCCCTCCTCATTGTGGGGCCGGGGCCGGCGGCAGCCCTATTGCGAGGCCGGAGGCCGGAGCGTTCAGCTGACGCTACGACTTGTGTGAGGGGCTGACTCGGCCCGGGGAGCCCCGCGAAACTTTCTACTTGCGACGAGCGGGCTCCGGGAGCGGTTGTGCTCCGGGGGATGCGCGACTCTGCGCGGCGGCGGCGGCGGCGCGCCGGTGAGTGGCCGGCGCGGGGCGGTCGCGGCGCTGAGGGTCTGCGGCTCCCTACTTTGCGGGGCTAGGCTGGCGGGTCCTGCGAGGCCAGGGCCAAGCCCCGTGGTAGGTTAGGTGAGCTTGGTGCCCGAGGGAGGCTGCGGGCTGGGCTCAGGAGAGGCGCTAGAATAACAACGATGATGCTGACGGCTCCCCGGGAAGGTGCGTGCCCAGACGTCCCTATGGGACTGTGAATCTGGTCCTGGAGTGAACTCTCTAGGGGCTATCCAATTCCACCTCTGAGCCTCAGTTTCCCACTGTGTGAAAACCTGCAATTTAAAGTGCGTTGGGATCTTGTAATCAGAGACACCAAGTGCTGGGTTATTACACACACACGCACGCACACACACCGCATTCTACCCACCCCCATCTTCTCTGCTTTTTTTTTTTTTTTTTTTTTGCAGTTTTGGCCGGGGCCGGGCTTGAACCCGCCACCCCCGGTATATGGGGCCGGCGCCCTTTTCCTTGAGCCACAGGCGCCGCCCAATCTTCTCTCCCTCTGTTTGAAGTAAGAGTTAAACTCTTCTTCCATTCTAGCAAACCCAGCAGAAGACAGCAGAACAGCTGGGCCAGGTGACCTTGCGGGCCGTTCCAGAAAATGTTCCCTGGGTCCCCAGAATCCTTTGAGAAGCCTCCTCCCGCCAGTCTCCCTGAAGCTGTCCTCTCTGGCTCCTGCCCAGAGCGTCTGGGAACGGAGAAAGCGTTCCCGGACAGGGGAGAGAAGAGAAAGGAGAGGCTGGAGGAATAGGGGGAGCTCACCTGAGCGCTCCTGGTCCTTGGACCCTTGTGGTTCCTTTCATCCCCCAGATCCAACAAAAGCTCATAGGTTACATGGGATAAAGAATCAGACTAAGTCTGCAGTGGGCAGAGCGGGGAGGCAGGGAGGACGTGAGTGGTGGGTGGTGGGGGCGGTGCGCAGGGGTGACGTCCACCCAGCAGAGAGGGTTCCTTGTCCCTTAGAGTGGAACACAGGAAAATCAGCTGGTGAGTCAATGGGACTTTGTTAGGACAGTCGCAGGGCGCAGCTGGCGCCGGCTTAAGGGAAGCGCTGGATCCCCCCTTGATAACATGCTGTTTATCTGGCTTCCTGTTTCAGCAATTGGAATACCATTGGCTCGTTCAAATTCAGTGCTGAGAGCCTGTGGCCACGTTTGCTCTGCAAGAGCGGAGGGCCTGCCGGGGTTTTCATCTTGTGAGCTATCTCTTGTCCCCCCGCCCCCCACTCTCCACCCCCTAATGAGGTCCCTGCAACTCACTTATAATGGGGCTGGAGGTCTTCACTTTGGGAATGGCCTCCTCAAGTAGGAGGATCTGTAATTGCAGAGACCTTGGCTCCCTTCAGGCTAAAGGCACGTGTGACTCCAGCTTGCTTATGAAGTTTTTTATCCTGCTTTGAATTTTGGTGTGTCTTTGAGTTTAACCCCAGGAAGAAGACAAGGGAACAGCTGTAATGATGGATTTCCTTTTCTGAGATGAGCTTTACCGCAGTATGTGGTTTCACCATTGGTTTCTAGGGGAAGTTTTAGATCAGTTTGTAGTTCTCCGTTTGGCTATGTTGCTAAAGACCTTAAAGATCCGAAAGCAAATAGTTCCTCACTTCCCTGCCCTGGTTTTCACTTCTGTAAAATGGGGCTGGGGAAATTGCTACTGCTGGAAGAATAGAAATTTTTTTTCAGATCTGTATTCCAGCCTGATTCCCCTGGGGGGCAGGGTGGGAGTGGGGGAATGAACCTGAACTTCCCAGGTAAGGGAGAGCAGCCCCTAATCTTAACTCCTCCGTCAATTTATCTAAACCACCTTCAAGGCAGGTCTCACATTTCTGCTTTTTATTATATTTTTATTGATTGTTGGTGCGTAATATTTTGTTTTTTTAGACATTGGGTATTTGTACACGTGCCTTTCTGTGAATGTCTTCCAGCCAAATACCTTACTGACTACCCCAACACCCAGCACACAGCTGTCACTTTATAGATGTTTGCCGAATTAATCAATTTGGGGAGGGAAGATCTGAGTACCACTCAGAGGCTTCCCATTTAACTCAAGCACCCATTTATTCATTTTGGTGGGGGTTGATTTACTTGCTCCTGCTTTCCCCATCAATACATGGACCATAATGGGTTGACTTGCCTGTAGGTAAGTGGGGAAGCTTTAAGCATTGGGGACCTTTTCTGGGATTTGGCTTCTTTGTTAACCTTGGCTTGGGGAAATTGAAAACAGGAATGCTGTTTTTCCTTCACTTGCCTAGTCGGGCCCCCTCCTGAGTCCATGTGAGTCTCTAGTATCAACTCAGTTTTGGCCCAAAAGAAAAGAGTGGCCTAGAATAGAAAATTCCCCTGTCTATTTTTCAATGTTACTTCCTCCTTCTTTTAAAGTTCTTTTAAATTCTTAAAGGGTTCGGCCTTTAAGAAAAACTAGAATGTCAAAGTTAAAAGGATCTCCACCCCTTTACAGACAAGAATCCAAGGCCTACTAAAGGGCGGGGATGGGCTTTATGCCACACAGCTGGGCACTAGAGAAGCAGCCCAGACCACAGGTTTAGTGACTCCCAGTCCAGGGCCCACTCCCTTTCAGCAAATCACCTCCTTACACTCAGAATTTTTCTGTCCTTGGTATTTCCATCCATAGATGACAGATGTTGCTTAGCTGTTTGTAAGAATGAAGAACAGAAACATAGCAAGGGGTAAGAAGAGCTATCTCTGTGATGGAACCAACTACTAGCTTTCAGATTCTTGGGAACATGGAAAGTTAAGAAATGTGGCAATACTTGGCAAACACTTCATCTTTCTGGCCCCACGTCACAAAAAAAAAAAAAAGAAAGAAAGAAAGAAAGAAACGAAAAGAAAAGAAAACAATTAAAAACACTTTAAGTTTTTTCTTCAACTTAAAAAACTCCACCAACTTTTCCAGTGAAAAATACCCTCTCCCAAATAGTTTCCTGGGCCTAATCTGTTCTTTCAACCTCCTAGGAAGGCTGACTCAGATCTGATTTCCTCCAAGGGGGCTGGGATTTTGTTTCACAGCTTCCTGTGACTCTTGAGACGTGAAGGGAGGCAGGATGGCTGAGACCCAGTGACCCAGGCCACTCTGACCTGCCTGTGGATGTGGTTAGACATGTCCTGTACAGTCTGCACTACCATCCTCATCAGAGCTCTTTGCTGTGCCTAATTTTAATATGAGATGCACTAATATGCATAAAAAATTAAAGGCGCTGATGCATGTACCTCCACCAAGGACCGTTAATAACAAGATGTTTCCACGTCAAAGGACTCCAAGACTATTCTGATGTCTGATGCTCTGAGAGCTTTCATAAATGGAATTGGTTCTTAATTTCCTTTTTGCATTGCCCATTGCTGGTGTGTAGAAACAGAACTGATTTTTCTGTGTTGATCTGGTATCATGTAACTTTGCTAAATTTGTTTATTAGCTCTAGTAGCTTTTTTGTGTATGGATTATTTGTGATTTTATAGATGTAGGATCATGTCAGCTGTGAATAGAGATAGTTTTACATCTTCCTTTCCAATTTGGATGTCTTTTATTTATTTTTCTTACCTAATTGCTCTGGCTAGATCTTTTAATACAATGTTGAGTAGCAGTAGTGAAAACCTGTATCCTTCTGATCCTGGGTGGAAAGCTTTTAGACTTTGAGTATAGTGTTAGCTGTGGGTTTTTCATAAATGCCTTTTATCAAGTTGAGGAAATTTTCTTGTATTTCTAGTTTTCTAAGTGTTTTTTATCATAAAGAGTATTGAATTTTTGTCTAGTACTTTTTTCTGTATCACTCGAGATAATAATATGTGGTTTTTTTCCCTTTGTTCTATCAATGTGCTACATTACATTGATTATTTTTCTTAATACATTACGTTGAATCATCCTTGTGTTTTGGGGATAATTTCCTCTGAAAGTTTTTTTAATATGCAGAATTTCATTTCTTTCATTTAAAAAGGCAATAAAATTTGACAAAGTGCTGACATTTTACAGTTGTGTGGGTTGATGCATGTTAATTGTTTTTTATTATAATTACTGTACATTAAACATTTAAAATATACAGCCCAGGCTCGGCGCCTGTGGCTCAACAGGCTAAGGCGCCAGCCATGTACACCTGAGCTGGCAGGTTCGAATCCAGCCCGGCCCGCCAAACAACAATGATGGCTGCAACCAAAAAATGGCCGGGCATTGTGGTGGGCGCCTGTAGTCCCAGCTACTTGGGAGGCGGAGGCAGGAGACTTTGCTCAAGCCCAGGAATTGGAGGTTGCTGTGAGCTGTGATGCCATGGCTCTCTGTCCAGGGTGACAGCTTGAGGCTCTGCCTCAAAAAAAAAAAAATAAATAAATAAAATATACAGCCCATAACATTATTTACTGTTTTCACTACTTTTAGGTGCATGGTTCAGTGGAATTAAATACATCCATGTTGTTAGGTAACTATCAGCCATCTCTGAAACTTTTTTCTTACCAAAGTAAAACTCAGTACCCATTATAGAATAACTCCCTTCCCTGGCAACCACCATTCTACTTCCCATCTATATGAATTTGTGAACACTTTTTAATAGTTGGAAAAGTCAGGGCTTTGAAGCATTAAAGGGGTTAAGGGCTTTATCTCCCTGTTTTCTAAACAATCTCTCAACAACTCCCACAGTCAGAGACATGACTGGCCCAGATGTGGAGAGGAACTGATTTCTGGTCACCAGGAGGCTCTGAGGGCACCAAGCCCAGCCTCAGCATGAACTTCATTTCCTCTAGCTTAGTGATCCTCAATCTTGGTTGCATATTAGCATCACCTAGGGAGCTTTTAAAAATTACTAATTCCTGGGCCCATCCTTAGAATTCAGCGGCAGTTGGTTTGGAATGTGGCTTCAGTGTCTGTCATTTTTAAAAGCTCCCTAGGTGATTTCTGATGCACCGTGAGGGTTAGAACTGCTCAATGGTTGAGCTGATTTACTCCCTGGAACCCTTGACTGGTCACAACTTTCAATGACGCAATTCCCTCCCCATCTGGTCAGTAATACTGACCCACTTTACATCCTTTCCCTGATTTTAAAATCTATTTGTAAACAGAGTAAATGCCAGCTTCCATAGATTTAAACTTTTGAAGTTGGAAAGAACCTTAAGCGTCATGCAGCATTTTTCCCCAGATACATCAGGCCTCCCCACCCCTGAAACATTCTACCAGGAGTCCTCCAGCTTGAATACCTCTGTTGCTGTAGAACTCTCAACAACAGTATGTTGAAATCATCTTAGTCCATACTTGGACATCTCTAACTTTCAGATTCCTCCTTCTTTTAATCTGTCATGGGTATGGCTTCCCCCAGTTGATGAAAGATACAAAAGGTTCAGTGGGCTTCACCAAAATGCATCCCGAATAAAGTGGGGAATATTAAAAGTATGTCATGCAGAACGAATGTAATTGACTGCAAAGTGTCAGCCTTTCAGCATTTGGAAGCAGCTATCATATGTCTAGTCTCTTTTCCTCTCTGGTCTCACTCATCACTAGATGAGTCTTCAGGTATTTTCAGGGAAGTTGTATGATATAACAATAAGATTTTGAGCCATGAAATGAGTCATACTTGGAGTCAAGGTTTAAATCTTGACTTTGCATGTGAAGTCCTTAGCACACGATGAATATTCAGGTGGTACTGGCAGCTGAGATTATATCCTCCATTGGCATCATTATTGCTATCTATGTGACCTTAGGCAAGCCACAGTAGGTCTTAGAGTCTCGATTTCTTTCCCAGGAAAAGAAGAATGAAAATTCCTATCTTACAGGACAATGTTTCTTAACTTGCCTGACTATAACCTCCTCCTTTCCCACCTCCCCGGCACATACAGAGAACACACACACATCCGCCACAATGATTCCTGAGATCTGGCAAGTTTGGGAAATGCAATCAGAGAGTGTTTGCATGAACCAAATGAGACCCTGATAGACCTGACCCAGGCCCTGTGATGCTTAGTGTGGGTGCTCAGTAAGCACCAGATTCCTCCTCTTCCCCACCTTCTTACTACATATACTCATCACCCTTAGCATATGCTAGGATTTTTCTCCATTGAATATGTTATGTCTAGCAGGAAATGCAGCACTCCCATTTATGAGCTTACTGGCACAGATCAGCCAAAGGCAAATCACCTATTATCAGTTAAGCAAAACAGATTTTTTTCCCCCCAATCTGTAGATTGCCCCTGAAAACCTGAGAACTGGGCTGCCTAGAAAAGAGAAATGAAGGCATAAAAGATGAGAGTCTGACTTTATCTTTTAATCTTTACCTTTTGTGATTGAGTTGTTTCATTTGCTTTCATGTTATCTAATTTTTTGGTAGACTCCAAGCGTAGCATAGTATAGGTCCTCAATAAATTATTGCTGGAGTCATTTACCAGTGCCTCTTTCCCCAGTTCATTGGTGCAGAAAATTGAGTTGACTGGGAAGGAGTATCTGAGTTCTGGGTAGTGCCAAGATACCAACTGCTCTCTTCCCGCTTTCCTCTTAACAAAGGAGAGACAGCTGAGGAGACACACGGTTAGGAACTTCAGCCAGGACCCCAGCTCAGCAGCTGCCTGCCTTGTCTCTTATTTGGGACGGTTCTATAAGGTTCCTTTACCTTCAGAAGGAGAGCTGGATTGCATGAGTCACTTTCATGCCACGGTATGCTGCTGTCTGTTGGCCGCCAAACCTTTGTGCTCTCCAAAAGCCTCTGGGCATGGTCAACCTTACCAAGGTGCTTAAAAAGTATCAGCAAAGCTCGCCCCTATCTCACTGGGAAGGACTGAAGAAACTGCATCCTCAGGACTTGTATCAAGTTCCCAGTGGGAGGAGAAAGTTAAGGTGCTTTCCAGTGTTGCAAATCCCCTGCCGTGAGGTTTTATTTTGAAAACCGGCAAATCTGTAGAGAAGGTGAAATCTTAGTACAATGAATGTCTAGATCAGTGATTTTTCAACCCATGTGCCATGATAGGATCTTAGGTGTGCTGTAAAAATCTTTAAAGATCATTAATTAAATTATTTTTGAAAGAAGTTGACAGCACAGAAAGTATATTCTTTTATTTAATTTTTTTTCGATCAACACAATTTAAGTGTGCCACCAAAGTTTAACATATAGGTTCAAGTATGCCATGATATAAAAAGGGTTGAAAAACACTGGTCTAGATTCACTGAT
Organism: Perodicticus potto; assembly: GCA_963574655.1. Lineage (NCBI taxonomy): Eukaryota > Metazoa > Chordata > Mammalia > Primates > Lorisidae > Perodicticus > Perodicticus potto. Next base: position 30,025 of record CAUYRH010170389.1, on the reverse strand, counting down.
TGTTAACATTTTGCTATACTGTGCAATTTCATGCTATTTATAGATAAATATAAAATTTTTTCTGAGCCAACTTAAGCCTTAAATACTTCAGCACTTATTTCTCAAGAACAAGGTTAGCCTTAATACCACAATCACACTAAATAATATTGAATTTAGCAGAATTATTTAACATGTGGTTCATACTCAAATTTCTCAGTCGTTCCCCATGTGCCTCTTTTTTTTTTTTCCTTGAGCCAGAGCCTCAAGCTGTCACCCTGGATAGAGTGCTGTGGCATCACAGCTCACAGCAACCTCCAACCCCTAGGCTTAAGCGATTGTCTTGCCTCAGCCTCCCAAGTAGCTGGGAGCATAGGCGCTCATCACAATGCCCGGCTATTTTTGTTTTGGTTGTAGTTGTCATTGTTGTTTGGCAGGCCTGGGCTGGATTTGAACCTGCTAGCTCTGGTGTATGTGGCTGGTGCTCTAGGCACTGAGCCCCCCATATGCCTCTTAACAGTGCTGCTCTTCAATCCATAGCCAACTGAGTTGGGGGCCTGAGTTCTCTCCTGGTAGAGTGAAATAAATTGGGATAGTGATTCAGTGGATGAGAGACATTTTAACTTACATCATTTCATTTAATCTTTACAACCACTTAGTGAGATAGGCACTAGTATTCTCTTCGTTTTACTAAGGCAGAAATTGTGGTTCGGGAGTTATCTAAATTGCCCCAAAATGGGATGAGCCATTATTACCATTCTCTGTTGAGTGTCATAAAGTAATTACAGAAAATTAAGAGATTGTATTTGTAAAAAGCTTTGTGCCATTCACATCCTTATCCTCTTCACCAGGTCTTACGAGGTGTTAGGACATGAGAGTGAGACCCTCTGAGGCTGGGTTAAACACTATTTACATAGTAGAAATCATGTAAATGACATTTCCTGGTAATCTTTAAGCAAAACTCAGTAGATGTAGTTGTTGTAGTTGCTGGGCAGACCGTAACTGGCAATCAGCAAAAGTGTAACTGAGTGAAGAAGAGAGTAAGAGAGGAGGGGGAAGGGTGGGGTCGTCTCCAACAAAGGCATCCCATACCAAGGGATTCAAGAGAGCCTGCTAAGGTGTTAGAAAACATGCGACCGAATTTTAAGATTAAAGGTACAGAACAACTCAAAAAAGAGCTAAAATCAAATAGTGGGAGGAAGGGAAGGGGAAAGGGCTAGGTGTAGTGTAAATGTTTTATCCTCATCTATCTTGTCTGGTAACGATAGGTACTGTCTAAAGGTAACAAAGCCGGGAATGGAGTTATTAGTGTTTATCGGGAGGTTATGTGGGCGGCCACCAAAGGAACTAATAACAGAAACCTATTTGGAAAATAGGATGGGTTTGGGAAGAGGTGGGACAGGAAACTGTTGCTTGTTGTTATAAGGTCTTCTGTACAATTTCATGGTGACCGCCCATAATATTAATGCAAAAGGCAGGCTTTGAATTCAAGTATCCTGGTTTTTAAATACACAGAAGGGAGCAGGCCTGGCCCTGAGGGAAACTTCTCTGCTATCCTAAGGCAAAAGAGAAAAGTCTCCCGTAAGACCTGGGTGCCCATGGCGCATTTATCCAGAGAGGACCCCAGGGCACAGCATTTCCCTCCACGCCACATCCCACATGAAGTACTGCTCTTTTTGTTGTAAAATTTTAATAGGATTTGTATAATATTGCTTTTAAAAGTATTTGGACATCAACAATTCATTTATTAATAATTTAAAATTGGTTATCCATGGTAATCCTGAGTGATTTCTACCCTGAGTTGAAATTATAGGAATGTGAGAAAAGTCGTATGTACAAGTTATTCACAAGTGTAATGCCTTTTCGTGGAAGCTAAATTTCAATATTGAAGCAGTTGACACAGTATTACATTTTGCAAAGATTTGCTTAAGTCTGGATTAATTTCAATTTTGTTGATTTTATTTTTGTGTCTTGTTAACCCATGGCATTTTTTTCCCACTGGCCCCTGAAAAGCTCCTTGACTCTGGGCCTTTCATTCTGGAAATGGGTGGGGTGGGTGGTAAGTGTAGGTGTGACCCTACAGCTATCTCTTGGTGTTTGACACCCACACCTTTCTGGGTCAGACATACTTGACCTTGAGAACTTAGCTAAAGTCCCATGACCCAAATGCCATCGTCCTACCAGATCCTTCCTTGGGCCTTTACTGGAAGAAGTTCCTCTCATGTAAGGTACCATCCTCACTGAGTGACTTCACATCCAACATCTCATTTACTCTTCATGGCAACCCTATGAGATGAGCAGGATAAGCATTCTGTTTTCTACAGAAGGTGAAAACAGGATTCAGAGAGGCTAAGTAACTTACTCAAAGTCACATAGCTTCAGGGAATGAACTGGGAAACCCAGTCTTCTGACGCCTGGTTTTGTCCTTTCCAATATACATGAGGTCCATATATAACAGAAGTGGGCAGTGTCTTTAATGGTTCGCGGAACTTAACCACAGACATCATGTCTGCTATATAAATGCAGAAATCATGTTGAGTTTTAAAATTAACTTTGCTATTGCATTTATTATGACAAGTTCTTAAGATTTATTTTTCAATAAAAGCTACTTGAAAGTACATCACCAATTTTATCGTTTCTGCTGATTTTTACCCAGTCAAAGAAATAATGTGAAAGTGTCATGTTTTGAGTTCTATTTCTCATTTTCTCATCAGAGTTGAAAATAACCATTATGCGTGAATTTAGGTTTTTGGCATTAGGTTTAATGGCAACCCATTAAAAGTCCTTTGCTTTTTAAGCCTGTCTGGAGCTAAAAAACTGGCCTTCTAGTTACACATCTCCTGTGAAATCCAATTTTCTCTGTCATTCATTACCAATCTCCTTAGCTCCTTACTAAATGTCATTACAAAGATGCCACATCACACCTCTGAGTCATCTTCCCACTTCCTCTTGATGACCACGGTCAGAAAAAAATCAAGAGGCCACAGGGAGGCCTAGTAAGTAACCGCAGAGTTGGGGTGACTGTGGGAAGTGGGTGGGAAGGGTCATTGCTGAGCTGGCCACAGAGACTGTGACACTCTTGCACCCACATCCAGAACAGACAAAGGCCTCTGTGTTTGGCCTGGCAAGGCTGGGGCCAGATGCTGAGTGGGAGCAGGCGCACTGATACAGTCTGGGAAATGCCGCCCAAGGCAGAGAAAAGCCCTTAAGGCCATGCTCAGCTAGAGTTAGCACATGGAATTGGCCTGGCTGGGTCCTGGCACATAGTAGGGGCCCAGGACACATTTACTTGTGGTGAGGGGTAGGGGAAAAGGTTCCATTTAAGCTTAGGCTTAAGTGAGGGGCAGATAGGAATGAATATTCTTTCCCTTTCTCCCAAGCACCCTTTGTCCTGAATTTCCCTGGCTTGCTCAGAGGCCACTTTCTTACTTCCTCAGCCTGTCCCTGACATTAGACCTCTGAGGCAGGTAGTGTGGCAGAAGATGCACAGGCTTTGGGGTCTGCCTGACCTGGGTTCCCATACTTTCCTGAGTGTGAGTTTCCTCGTCTCTAAAATGGAGAGGATAATACTCATCCTGGGTGTTCAGCACCATCTGTTATAAAGCTGATGTCGGTCATTACCATTGTCAGTCATCTGGAAGTCCCTGTGTCTATGGAGGGTTATGTGGGGCAGGCAAAGGCACCGAGCAAAGCCAGGGATGCCTCAAGCATTGGGCTGCCAGCCCTGCAGATGACATTTCTGGGTGGATTTATCCCCAAAGGCATGTTTATAAACCAAACAAGGGGAAATGTTTCCCTGTCTGAGGGTCGGATGTACTGGGGCTGGGAGGGTCATCTGCGGTGCCGGCTCTGAGATATATGGTTCCTATGGGCCCCATTGGGCTCCAGACTGCAGGCCTCTGGGGCTGGGGGGAGTGGAGTGGCCTGGGGTTTTGTTTGGCAAAGCCTGCCTATTATCTGGCCCAGGCTGTGTTTCCAGGCCATTATAAATAGCTCTGGCTTCAGAAGGAGGAGTCACAGATGTGGCTGAGGCAAAGTATATGGAAAGGTGGGAGATTTGAAATGATGCACAGGAGGCTTATGGGCCTAAATACAGGCTGGGGCCATCTCCATGGTGATAGGACACCAGGCAGGGCTCAGCCTGCATGACTTTGAGGTGAAAGCTTGACTCATAAAGCCAGAAAGAACCTGTGCTTGGTGGTCCAAGGGCCAGGGTTGCCACCCTGTTTGCTGCCATCTGTCTCTTTGTAGAGAAACCTGGGCTGCTGCTGAAACCCCACCAGGGCACTGAAAAGAGCTTGAGCAAGATTTCAGGTCTAGCCTGTTCACCTTTAGCAGCCATTCCCACCTGTGCAGTCCAAGGCAGCCTTTCCCTCTAACTGAGAGGGAAGGAACTCATTTCTCTTGCCCTTTGTTCTGTCTACTCTATTGTAATTGAGGCAGAATTTACAAATAGTGAAATGCAGAGATCCTAAGTGTCCAGTCTGATGTATTTTTGACAAATGAGTACTGTCCCCTCCTCTGCCCTGCTGTATGACCCACACCCCAATCTGGAAATAGAACATTTCCATCAGCTCACCCCCATCCCTCAACTTTCATCAGTTCCCCCCCATCCTTCTCATGAATGCACCCCCACCCAACCGCGGCTTCCGTGTACTGATTTGTATCATCATAGATTATTAGTTTTGCCTGTCCTTGGACTTCATATAAGTGGAATCAGCTGGTAGTTTTATTTTGTGTCTGGCTTCTTGGCTCAACATAATATTTTTGAGATTCATTCATGTTGAATGATATAGATTGTTCTTTTTAATTTCTTAAACATGAAATTAAATGTTTAAGAAACATGACGCACAGTTGGTTTATGGGGAAAACTTTATAGATTCCTTTCATTGTTTTAGGATTCACATCTATCAAGCATTGATACACTGCCAGATTTTGAGAGTTAAGATAAGAAGGTTGATTCTTAGTAGAGTCTTTCAAGTCTTCATGGTGTCATCTTCTGTGTTCCCACACCAATTTGCCTTCTCTGTGGCTTCCTATAAAAGGCCATAGTGCCTTTTCTTTCCTTCTTAGACTGGAGTCACCTTTAGCTTCTGGAACTGAGAAATTCAGATCACTGGGAGAGGTACCCCTGAGTTCTTCATAAGAAGAATGTTGTTTTCTGACCTGGACTGAGCTGGTATGTGTTGACGGGCAATAGTGTCTGACCCCGCATGTGGGAAACAAGGGGCATGTGCAAGACTTGAGCCTGTGGTGTTAAGACACCAGGAGCCCAGAGCAGGGAAGTGACATGATGACACTGTTTTAGCAGGAGTATGGTCCAAGTGGCAGGCACTGTGCCTGCTTTGTTCATCAAGGGAAATCCAGCACCCAGCCTGGAACCTGGCACACAGTGGGCATTCAGTAAAGATTTGTGGTATGCACAGAGATTTGGAATGAATCAATGGCTTGGGAGAGGGAGAGTTGGGATAGATAGTTCATCATATTCTTGACCTGGAATGTCTCTGCTAGGGCAGCTCTTCTAAGGAAAGCAAGGGAGAAAAGGTGGGAAAGACTTTTTACGAAAGAAACCAAACAGGATTTAATCACATTGGAAGGATAATCAAAAAGGTGTGCAGCCATTTTGGAAGAGTACTGGACAGACATTTGAGTTTCCCTTGTGCCTTTTAGCATGTAACCTGGGTAAATCATTTAACCTTAGTCTTAAAAGTCCTCCTCTGTCAAATGGGCATAATACCATGTGCCAGTTTGTTGGGACTGCCATAACAAAGTACCACAAACTAGGTGTCTCAAAGCAACAGAAATATATTATCTCAGTTCTGGGGGCTAGAAGTCTAAAATCAAGATGACAGCAGGGCCAACTCCATTCTTCTGAAAGTTGTGGTGGAGAATCCTTCCTTGCGCCTTCCAGCTTCTGGTGTGTGCTAGCAGTCCTTGGTATACACTGGCTTCTAGGTGCATCACTCCAATCTCTGCCTCCATCATTACATGGCTGTCTCTTCTCTGTGGTCTTCACATTACCTTCAACTTCCCCTCTTCCTGTCTGCCAGTCATATTGGATCAGGGGCCTACCCAACTCCAGTAGGACCTCATCTTGACTAATTACATCTGCAATAACCTTATTTCCGAATAAGGTCACATTCTCACATTCTGAGATACTGGGAGTTAGCACTTTGACCATCTTTTTTGGTGACACAATTCAACCCATAACATACCACCTGTCTCATGAGATAGAATGACGTAATCCTTTGTGATTGTGATGGGTTAGGCAATTATCGAGAGTGATTTTAATCAAGGACTTGCTTTTAACTTTCCACGTGACCTCATTCAAATCTCTTCTCTCTGGATCTCAGTACCCTTGTCTACAAAATTTGATCTCCAAAGTCTTCTCCAGATGTAAATCTTTTTTCTTTTCTTTTTTTAGAGACAGAGTCTCAATTTGTCACCTTCGGTAGAGTACTGTGGTGTTACAGCTCACAGCAACCTCCAGATCTTGGGTTTAGGCGATTCTCTTGTCTCAGCCTCCTGAGTAGCTGGGACTACAGGCGCCTGCCACAATGCCCAGTTCGTTTTTTTGTTGTTGTTGCAGTTGGGCCGGGGCTGGGTTTGAACCTGCCATCCTCGGTGTATGGGGCTGGTGCCCTAGTCACTGAGCCACAGGCGCCACCCCTAGATGTAAATCTTATAAATCTTATAAATCTTTTCCTCTGAGGTTGTGGGGGTTTGAATCTGGGGACATGGGAGAGTTGTGGGGCCACTAAAAGCTATGAGGAAGTCAGGAAGGAGAGCCAGTCTGGGGGTCAAAAGATGCTTCCTCTAGATTCTACCCCAATTTGGAGATTGAGCTTCCTTCTCCTTCTGGCTGGGACCCTGGAAACATCCTCCATCCCCACCCCTGTGCTGTCCCCTCACCTTGGTGAGGCCTAGAAGGAAGGGGGCCTGCTATAAATAGCAACCTGGGATCCAAAGGCCCTCTTCCTGTGCAGGAAACAGAGTGAACCAATGGGGCAGGAAAAAGGTGTTTCCGAAAAACAGGCCAGAAGAGGGAGAGGGGAAGTGGGAGCAAGGTGTGTTCCCGGGTGCTGGAGAAAAGGTTCTATAAAGGCAGCTGTGGGGGAAGAAAGGGTTAGTGGATGGGTTTAGTGCCAGGTTTGGGGCTGGTATATGGCTCTGCTTGGCGTTTGCTATTCAAGAACACCATGAAAACGTCAGTAAAAAAGGCCCAAGGATGTTTGAGCTGGGAGACTTCAAGACTACAGGTTCAAGAAAGAGGACTGAAAATGCCACATACGGGGTGGGGGGGGTCTCAGTGTGTGACAACTTTAGGGGGCAAGACACAATTGTAAGAGCAACTTTACCTACAAATGCAATCAGTGTAACCTGGTTTCTTGTACCCTCAATGAATGCCCAACAATTAAAAAAAAAAAAAAAAAAAAGAGATAGGTGGCGCCTGTGGCTCAGTGAGTAGGGCGCTGGTCCTATATACTGAGGTTGGTGGGTTCAAACCTGGCCCCTGCCAAAATGCAATGAAGAAAAAAAGAAAGAAAATGCCACATACATGAATTCACTGATCATTTCATTCCTTCACTAAATATTTGCCACATGGGTGGCGCCTGTGGCTCAGTGAGTAGGGTGCCAGCCCCATATACCGAGGGTGGTGGGTTCGAACCCAGCTCCGGCCAAACTGCAACAAAAAATAGTCGGGTGTTGTGGCGGGGGCCTGTGGTCCCAGCTACTCGAGAGGCTGAGGCAAGAGAATTGCCTAAGCCCAAGGGCTGGAGGTTGCCATGAGCTATGATGCTACAGCACTCTACCGAGGGTGACAAAATGAGACTCTGTTTCTAAAAAAAAAAAAAAAAAAATTGTCACATGGCCTGGGTGCCTATAGTTCAGTGGTTAGGGTATGAGCCACGTGCACTGGGGCTGGTGGGTTTGAACCCTGCCTGGGGCCTGCTAAACAAACAAACAAAAAAATAATCTGGGCATTGTGGCAGGCATCTATAGTCCCAGCTACTTGGGAGGCTGAGGCAAGAGAATCACTTGAGCCCAGGAGTTGGAAGTTCCTGTGAGTTATGATGGCATGGCACTCTACCGAGGGCAAAAAAAGTGAGATTCTGCCTCAATCAAGCCACAGCTAGATATTGAGGATAAGTTGTATAAGACTCTTTTGTAGAAAAAAAAATAGTCTGGGCCAGGCATGGTGGCTTACACTTGTAACCCCAGCACTTTGAGAGGCTGAAGCTGGAACATAGTGAGATCCGTGCTCTAAAAATAAAAATAGCTGGGCATAGTGTCTCACCACTTTAATCCTTGCACTCTGGGAGGCCAAGGTGGAAGGATCACTTGAGGTCAAACATTCAAGAACAGTCTGAGCATGAGCAAGATCTGGTCTCTACTAGAAATAGAAAAAATTAGTCGGGTGTAGTTGCATGCACCTGTAATTCCAGCTACTCAGGAGACTGAGGCAGGAGAATCACTTGAGCCTGGGAGTTTGAGGTTGCAGTGAGCTGTGATGATGCCACTGCACACTAGCCAGAGCAGCAGAGTGAGACTGTCTCTAAATAAATTAAAAATAAATAAATAACCCGGTCAAGGTAGTCCATGTCTATAGTCCCAGCTACTTGGAATGCTGAGGCAGGAAGATGGTTTGAGCCCAGGAGTTTGAGGGCACAGTGAGCTATGATTGCACCACTACATTCTAGCCTAAGCAATAGAGTGAGACCCTGCCTGAATATAAATATATAAATAAATAGAATCTTTAAAAAATGGTCTGATATGCATGCCAATGATTAGACCTCAGTAATAATATATACAGCAGAGACAGCCTCAGGTAGTGGGAGGACAGTGGAGGGATTGTAACCAGTGGAAGGGCAAAAAAGGCCTCCTGGGAGGTGAATTCTTCCTCCTAGGCTTTGAGGAGTTGTCAGGCAAAGAACAGGTGTGATGGGGAGGGATTTGGGTTCAAAAATATTTGACCTCTTCCCCTTGCTCTAACAGCCCCAGCTTTAGTCCAGCCTGAGCCACAGCAGAGCTCTAAGGAGCAGCCCTGACCCCTCCACAGAGACTCTTGGCAATCCATGGGGGCCCTCTCTGGAGAACTACCCAACTCCCAGCCAGCAGGGAGCTCCATCCACCAATTGCCTATGTGGAAAGTGTGTTAGAGTCACTGAACAGCCCTAAAAATTCATTAGTCTCCCCCCTATCAAAACAGAGGCTTGATTCTGAGGTTTCTGCAGTGACAAAGATCACAGGGAAAAAAGCTTGAAACAGTAGGTTCATCTCTGATGCAGAGAAAATGTGAGTCAGCTGTGGCTCTGGGAACTCTGATTCCTGGTCCCTAGCCCTTCGTGAGCCTGTCAGACCACAGGGCCCTCTGTAGGGCTGGAGGGAGCTGAGATACAAACAGGCTGCTGTTTCTGTTCGGAACCCCCAGAGACATCTGCTATGCTGTCAGGTTGAGATTTCTTTGCATTCCCACGCCACCAACAGTGATGTCGAAATGCCGCATTTCAACCCCCATCATTCAGCCAGAGTGGGTGGTGATTAGTACCAAGGGCAGGATCCCAGCACCCTCTCAGGGGCCTGGGGCAAATTTCATCCTCTGTGCTCCCTCTTTTGTGAAACAGTGCATAGTGATTTTGGAAGAAAGACACAAGTTTGGGGCATGTGCTTGTCCAGTGTCCCTCAGCCCAGCCCACATGACAGCAACCAGATATGTCCTGATGCTTGTGTGCCCAATCATGCAAATTAGGGGGCCTCCCTTAGGTTTTGATTTCAGGGCATTGACTCCCCATGGGGAGATCACTTACAAAGCTGCACTGTGCCCCAGAAGTTCCCCCTGCATTAGCTTTCTAGAGAACTAAGGTCTGAAATCACTCAGCCACACTTAACTTCCACTTTGCAATTAGTGCTTTTCTCTGCTGGTCATCAAATTCTAGGAGATATTTCTTGATCTTCCTGACTTTCAGGTGGGTTAACTGAGGACCAGCTTGCCCACACCACTTAGACTAGAAAGAATAAGTAATTAAAGGCCAGGGATAACTGGCTGGGATCCAGTCCCTTTACTGTAATAATGCCGAGAAATGTCAAATGTGGTTTTTGTTCCAAAGGGAGTGGAAGAGACGAAGAGAAACAGGAAGGGTGTTCTATATGTAGTTTGTGGGGTTTGCTGTAGGAGGGCAAGAGGAGTCCTCAGGGGCCGTGGAAAGGAAGCTGTGTGCTGGGCAATGTTTGAGCTGAGTGTGGAGCCTATGTGAGGGACTGTAAGGCGCAGGAAGGAGGAGGCCTGGTCCTCCTAAAAAAAAAAAACAGGAATAAAAATAAGGATGAGACAAAACTGGGTTTTTATCCTTCTGCCACTTTCTAGCTGTGTGACTTTGTGCATATTATTTACCCTCAGTGCCTCTGCTGCCTTTTTAGGGGTCAAGGGAAAACATCCCCTGCACCCTCTGAAGGGTCACTGAAAATAATTTCACAAAGGGTAGATTAACAGAAAAAAAGAAAATAAATTTATTTAATGTGCATAAGCTCAGGGGAATCACAGGAGAATGATCACTCCCTAACCCAGTCAGGTCCAGAAGTCGATATACCCTTCCCTATAGGGGATGTGGGGAATGTGGCAATTTTGAGAGGTAGTAAATGGTTTTTAGGAGGACTGAATGGGCCCAGTGCTCAGACAATGTTTAGTAAGCGGTTCTCTTTGGGAATTGAATGGGACCAGAAAACAGACAATAGTTTGGGACAAAGTTTGTCTGAACCCTAGGTGTGGCATTTACGTTTCAGTCTCTGTGAATATAGTTTTAATTTCAGGAATATTATAAAGTTTTAATCTTCTCTGGTTAATGAAATTTCAGGAAAATGATTGAAGGCAATTGTATTTCCCTTTGGTGGGTCCATTTTCTAGGTAGATAATGGAACTTCAGAGAACAGCCTCATCCTGTGCTTTGGGAGAGACAGGATTGAGAAAGAGGAGTGGGGTGGCAAGAGGTCAGAGAGACCTTTTGGCTGTTTTTTCAGTATAGCATGTCAAGGTGCCATATTTGGGGTGTCTCTTCTTGCACTCCAACATCTTCCTCTGTAAAATGGGGATAACTTTTGCCTAGCTAACTGGATAACCTAGTTCATGAGGATTGAATGAGATAATACACATCCAGCATGTGCCGGGCATATGGAAAGTGGTTGTTACTAAATCATTCTTGGGCAAGTCTCTTGACATTTGGAGTGTATGTTTCTTCTCTGTAAATTGGAGGTTATACTGATGGAGGTTGGATTATTCTTATAGGCCTGCTCAGAAGCTTCCATAAGATTGGTGGTTATGGCTTGGCGCCTGTGGCTCAACAGGCTAAGGCGCCAGCCACGTACACCTGAGCTGGCGGTTTTGAATCCAGCCCGGGCCCGCCAAACAACAATGACGGCTGCAACCAAAAAATGGCCGGGCGTTGTGGTGGGCGCCTGTAGTCCCAGCTACTTGGGAGGCGGAGGCAAGAGACTCGCTTGAGCCCAGGAATTGGAGGTTGCTGTGAGTTGTGATGCCACAGCACTCTACCCAGGGTGACAGCTTGAGGCTCTGTCTCAAAAAAGAAAAAAAAAATTAATGCATGCTGATTTCAAAATACTAAAAATATTTAATTGAGATATAATAGAGGCATAATTTACAATATAGTGACATTTGGATCATCTATTAGATCATCCTGCAGTTGGTACCATCTCAGAGATGTATATTGTTATATTGGAATAAAACCAGGAGGATGATGTAGAATAGCAAAGCTCTAAAAGAATAGTTTTTGAAAAATTGAAACTAACTTGGGAGCTGTACTGAAGCAGCTAGCTTTTAAGGTGATGGTGTAAAAGACAGATGTTTTTCCCCCAGAGAATTGGCATAATCTGTTTTATGTCAGAGCAGCCCCATAAAATGCTAAATACAGTCATTGACTGTCATGATATGACACAGGATTGGTAGATGTGTCTGATTTGCATTGGTTTTCTTTCTTTTTTTTTGCGATAGGATCTCGCTCTGTTGCCCTGGCTAGAGGACAGTGACATCATCATAGCTCACTGCAACCTCCAGCTCCTGGGCTCAGGCAGTCCCCCTGATAAAATAGCTGGGACTGCAGGTGTGCACCACCATGCTCAGCTGATTTTTCTTTTTTTTTACTAGAGGCACAGGGGTCTCACTATGCTGCTCAGGCTGGTCATGAACTCCTGGCCACAAGTGATCCTCCCACCTTAGCCTCCTAAAATGCTAGGATTACAGGTGTGAGCCTCTGTAGCTGGCCAGAGTTTGATATCCTTGACCTAACCACTATATTTACCACACTAATGATCTCATCTTTATAGGTATGTGTGATGCTAATAGTGATTTCAAATAAATCAGATTTTTTATATCCAAATATTGACCCTTTGAGTTTTGCTAGCTAGGAAGGCTTCTTTCTACATTTATTCCAGTGATTTGCCACTGTTTGAGTTTTCCATTTTCTCTTTCAGAATTGCTTTTAAAATCTTAGGAATATTCTTGTCAGTACATTGAAAGTGTAACATTTTTATTCTCTTGAGGATGATTTTCAGAAAGATCTAGACATCATTCAGAACTTTGTCAGAGAAATACAGTCGATAATCAACATTGTTTGGTAATTTAGAGAATAATGTTTAGCTCTTAATAATGAGACATATTTTGTTATGGCTTATGAAAACTGGCTCCAACAGTACTTTCCCCAAAAGCTTTGAACAATGGCCTTATTGGAATAAATGTACTCCCTTACAAAGTGACTGCTGACCAGGTGTGGTGGCTTATGCCCGTAATCCTAACCCTCTGGGAGACTGAGGCAGGTCAATTGCTTGAGCTCAGGAGTTTGAGACCAGTCTGAGCAAGAGTGAAACACCATCTTTAAAAAATAGTTGGGCGTTGTGGCAGGCACTGGTAGTCTCAGCTACTCGGAAGGGTGAGTCAAGAGGACCTCTTGAGCCCAAGAGTTGGAGGTTGCTGTGAGCTGTAACAGTATGGTATTCTACCAAGGGGGACAAAGTGAAGACTCTGTCTCAAAAAAAAAAAAAAAAAAAAAAGAAGAAGAAACTACATTAAGAACATTTATTTGATATATAAGTTCAGGTTTATGTATTTAAAAATTTATCATCTTTATCTCAGTTACATCTTATAAAAGAACTTGAAAAGGTTTGAAAGCTAAACAATGAAAAAGATTAAGTTATTTATTTAAGTTACTTTGCCAGCCACCTAATGTGCCTCATGTGCCTTGGAAGGTACATGAATAACAGGGATATTGAGAGGATATTTTATGATACCAGTAGGAGAGGTGGAAATCTACTGAGATAGTCTAGGGTTGTAATTACAGGTTTCCTAAAGTGGAGAAGATTATCCTGAAGATTTCAGGGACTTCTTTTTATTTATTTATTTTTGAGACAGAGTCTTACTTTGTCGCCCTGGGTAGAGTGCTGTGGCGTCACAGCTCACAGCACTCTCAAACTCTTGGGCTTAAGCGATTCTCTTGCCTCAGCCTCCCAAGTAGCTGGGACTACAGGCGCCCGTCACAACACCCGACTATTTTTTGTTGCAGTTGTCATTGTTGTTTAGGTGACCTGGGCTAGGTTCGAACCCACCAGCCTGGGTAATATGTGGCCGGTGCTGTAACCACTGTGCTATAGGCGCCAAGCTGATTTTAGGGACTTCTTGTGTTCCTTTTCAGGGGAGTGCAACCTGCATCCAACCTGCATCCTGATTTTGTGAGGACTTTTTTCTTTTCTGTGGTGTCAGATATCAAAGTATGCATGGAACTTTTTTTTGCTAGTCAGCCTTCATTACTATTTGTGTATTTAGTTTGTGGCCTAAGACAACTGTTATTCTTGTAATGAAAAAAAGAGGAGGAAAAAAAGTTTGGGACATTCGTGGATAAGCTTAACAAATTTGAAGATGGAATTTATAGCCAAATAGCTTTGGATACTTATTTGGTTATTTATTTATTTATTTTTGGATACTCATTTATTTTTATATACACACACATACAATTTTATACACATTTTATTTTTCTAATTATAAACATTTAAAATCATAAAAAATAGAGAAAAAAGCTATTTATAATTATACCTATCAGAGGAAATCGTGATTGACCTTGTTAACTTCCTTTTGTCTATGTATTATTTTATAACAAGATCATAATGAACTTACAGTTTTGAATATTGATTTTTTGACTTATTTTATTGCAATTATTTTCTCAACACAGTAAGAAATTCTTCATAGACAAATTATTTATTGGTGATCTTTAGTTTTTATTTTCCATGTCCATCTAGTTTATAAATTTTACTGTTAAACTAAACCTTATTATTGAATAAATAAAATTTAGATTATTTCTTATCACATTCATGTTTTCAAGAGTAGTAGGGAAAAAATTATGCTTTTAAGCTTTCTTAGATTATGCTTTCTTAGGTCCATAGGCTTCACTTATTTATTATTTATAAATGTTTTTTTTTGGTAACATGAAGCCATAGTCACTTTTCTATACACAGAACTAAGCAAAAAAAAATTATTTCTTCCCTCTCTTGCTGAAGGTGGTTGGAGGCAAAGTAAAGAAGCCAGGTAAGCGTGGTCGGAAACCAGCCAAAATTGACTTGAAGGCAAAACTTGAGAGGAGCCGGCAAAGTGCAAGAGAATGCAGGGCCAGAAAAAAGCTCAGATATCAGTATTTGGAAGAGTTGGTATCCAGTCGAGAAAGAGCTATATGTGCCCTCAGAGAGGAACTGGAAATGGTAAGAAAACGTCAGTAGATAAATGAAAAAAATCAATCTCAACTTAGCAGTCAAAAAAATAATACATTAAAACATGAAGATACCAGTTTTCAATTATTAAGTTGGCAAAGATTGTAAAGAATAATAATGTCTTAGCTAGAATATAGGCAAATAGACATTTTCCTACACTGCTGGTGGGAGTGGAATGTACATGGCTATTTCATTGAGGGATTATTTATGAGAGAAGAAAATGGAAAATAACCCAGCCCTGTGTAACAATAGAGGAGTGTTTAACTGAATTATATTATATTCATATATTGGACTGATTACTTTGTAGTCAGTAAAAGTATCAATGCACATATATATTTGTTAATGCAGAAAGATATTCACCACATATTGCTAAGTGGAAAAAGCAACATAGCAATATGTAACTAAGTATACCATTTGTGTTTAAATGAATTATTTTATTTTATTTTTTTTTTTGAGATAGAACCTCAAGCTGTCACCCTGGATAGAGTGCTGTGGCATCACAGCTCACAGCAACCTCCAATTCCAGGGCTCAAGTGAGTCTCTTGCCTCTGCCTCCCAAGTAACTGGGACTACAGGCACCTGCCACAACGCCCGGCCATTTTTTTTTTTGGTTGCAGCCGTCAGTGTTGTTTGGCGGGCCCGGGCTGGATTCGAACCCTCCAGCTCAGGTGTACGTGGCTGGCGCCTTAACCCACTGAGCCACAGGCGCCGAGCCGTAAATGAATTATTTTTTATTCATTCATTCAGACTTGTGTAGTGGCTACAGATATGTAAAACAGAGTAGATGAAACAGAATCGAAACCCTATTACTTTGAACTCAGAGAGGAGGTGACAAGCAGGAATACTAGGCTACCTTAAGTTTTTAGAAAAGAAGAGAATAAGGTTGGGACGTGAAAAGAGGGACATGAATTGTCCACATATACACTATTCATTAGATTTTTTAAATATATGGAATTTGACCTCTGCTATAAATTATTTCTTATTTTCTGCAATATAAGCTAGTGGAGGGCAGAATCTTTGGTCTGCTTCGTCCTTGTATACTCCCAAAGTCCCTAGTAAACCCCCACCGTCCCTAGTATACACTCAGGCAGGTAGTAGATGTTTAATGATTGCGAAAGAGAGAAAGATTACTCAAATTTATTTCTTTATTTTGGGAATACAAATAATACTGTGACAATTATAAAAAAAAAATAGAAGAATTCTAATTAGTGGTACATTGTGAGGTGTACTTTCAACCAGAGGGGCCTTTTAAATCTGTGCAACACTCCAATGTGTCCCAAGAACATTGAGCAGCAGTTTTTCCATGCTCTTCTGAAAGATGCACACATATCCTAGGTTATAAAGAGGTAATATCATAGAGGGTGAGATTCAACACCTTGACCTCTGGTCAGAGAAGTTCTTTTCTTATGTTAGTATTTGTACCAGTGGTTTCTGAGCTCTGACAAATAAAATTTTACTTAAATATATTTTACCCTTTTCAGTACAAGCAGTGGTGTATGGCAATGGACCAAGGAAAAATCCCTTCTGAAATAAAGGCGCTACTCACTGGAGAAGAGCAGAACAAATCTCAACAGAACTCAAGTAGGCATCCCAAGGCTGGGAAGACAGATGCTAATAGCAATTCCTGTGAGTACAATTCATAGGAGAATTTATATTTAAGGGAGTCTGTCAAGGTAGGATTTCTACTACTGTCCTTAGTATGTCTTTAAATAAAATGTTGATGTCATTTGTAATACACTAATAAGTGAAATGACATTAGAGTCTAAATATGGAAATGCATTTTAAATGGAGTCTATAAAAAACAATGGATAACAGAGTAGCACTAATCTAGTTTTTATTAATAATACTGCCTTTTGCTTGCATTTTGATTCATAATTTACAAAGTACTTTCATTCATATTTATCCTAAATATCTCCTCCAATAATTGTGTTAAGGAAGTATACTTATTATTTTATAGATGAGGAAATAGCAGAGAGGCCAGTTAAGTTGCCCAGAGTCACACAACTGTAATGGTGGAACTTGTCTTCACCTATTCTAGGCTCTCTCTAGCCCATACTGTAAGAATTTTTTTAAATTGAGGTGAAATTCACATAACATAAAATTAAATATTTTGAAGTAATAGTTCAGAGGCATTTAGTACATTCACAATGTTGTATAATCACCACCTCTATCTAATTACAAAACATTTATCACCCCAAAAGAAAACCTTGAATCCATTAGTTCTTCTACATTACCCACCCCTCACCCCTAGTCCCTGGCAACCACAAATCTGCTTTATCTCTCTATGGATTTATCTACTCTGGATAGTCCATATAGACAGAATTTTATACAGGATGTAACTTTTTATGTCTGGCTTATTTTACTTAGCATAATGTTTTCAGGGTTCATCCACATTGTAGCTTGTATTACTACTATGCTCCTTTTTATAGCGAAAAAAATATTTCTGTGTATATGTATACCAAGATATTTATCCGTTCATCTATTGATGGACATTTGTTTCTACCTTTTGGCAATTCTGAACAGTGTTGTTATAAACATGTATATATGGTATTTGTTTGCATACCTAATTAAAAATTTTTTTGGATATGTACTTAGGAGTCAAATTGCTGGGTCATATGGTAGTACTATGATTAATTTTTGAGGAACTGCTAAACTACTTTCCACAGTGGCTGAAACATTTTATATTCCTACCACCAATGTCTTACTGTTAAGATTTCTCCATGTTTCACCGACACTTACTTTCCATTTTTTAAAGTTGTAGCCATTCTGGTGGGTGTGAAGTGTAATTTCACTGTGGTTTTGATATGCATTGCTCTAATAACTAATAATGTTGGAAATCTTTCCATGTGCTTTTTGGCCATTTGTATGTTTTCTTTGGAGAAATGTCTAAGTTCATGCTCATGTTTTAATTAGGTGGTTTTCATTTTGTTGTTGAGTTGTAAGAGCTCTTTCTTTATTCTAGATACTGGAACATTAACAGATACATGATTTTCAGGTATTTTACCCCATTTGCTAGACTGTCTTTTCACATTCTTGATAGTGTCCTTTGATGGACAAAAGATATTAATTTTGAGACAGTCCAGTTTCTCTGTTTTTTTTTCTTTTGTTATTCACACTTATCAGTGTTATATCTAAGACTGCATTGCCAAGGCTCGGTGCCTGTGGCTCAGCGGGCTAAAGCGCCAGCCACATACACCTGAGCTGGCGGGTTCAAATCCAGCCCGGGCCTGCCAAACAGCAATGACAGCTGCAACCAAAAAATGGCCGGGCGTTGTGGTGGGTGCCTGTAGTCCCAGCTACTTGGGAGGTGGAGGCAAGAGACTCGCTTGAGCCCAAGAATTGGAGGTTGCTGTGAGCTGTGATGGCACAGAACTCTATCCAGGGTGACAGCTTGAGGCTCTGTCTCAAAAAACTAAATAAATAAATAAAAAGACTGCATTGCCAAAACAAGGTCAGGAAGGTTTACCTTCTGTTTTCTTCTAAGCATTTTATGATTTTAGTTCTTTTCATTTTTGAATGAATTTCTCTATCTGGCATGAGGTAGGGGTCCATGTGTTGCATGTGGGTATCTAGTTTTTCCAACACCACTTTTTGAAGAAACTGGAAAGATTTTAGAATGATGATGTCATGTGTTTATTTCTTCAATGTGACTATTCTGGGAGCACTTGAAATAGTTATAAGGAAATGTTATAAATTATCTTTTAAAAATTTTTTTTATAAAATAGAAGAAATGGCTTTTTTTTTTTGAGACAAAGCCTCAAGCTGTCGCCCTGGGTAGAGTGCCATGGTGTCACAGCTCACAGCAACCTCCAACTTCTGGGTTTAAGCGATCCTCTTGCCTCAGCCTCCCAAGTAGCTGGGACTACAGTTGCCCACCACAACGCCTGGCTATTTTTTGGTTGTACTTGTCACTGTTGTTTGCCAGACCTGGGCTGGATTTGAACCCACCAGCTCTGGTGTATGTGGCTTGGTGCCTTAGCCGCTTGAGCTATAGGTGCTGAGCTGAAAAAATTGGCTTTCTGATAACTTTTCCTAGATGAGATAATATTTACCTTAATCTAAATTAATGAGAAAAACCAAGTCAGCTCTTTTTTCTTTCAGACTATATCTCTAAAAAGTAGCCTTTCTATAGATGCTGAATTGAAAAAAAATACCATGCGTTTAGAAACATAATCAAAGTTCATTGACTTTAAAAATATTTTTACAGGCCAGGTGTGGTGGCTCATGCCTGTAATCCTAGCACTCTGGGAGGCTAAGGTGGGAAGATCACTTGAAGTGAGGAGTTTGAGACCAGTCTCAGCAAGAGCAAGATCCCATCTCCACCAAAAATAGAAAAAAAATAGCTAGATATGGTAGTGTGTATCTACCAGCTACTCGAGAGGCTGAGGCAGGAAGATCCCAGGAATTTGAGGTTGCAATGAGCTGTGATGACACCACTGTATTTTACCTTATGTGATGGAGCAGTCTGAAAACAAAAAACAACAACAAAACCAAAACCATTCTTACACTGGCAACTTTATTTTTCAGGGTGAAGATCTCATGAAATGACGAGTCAGTGATTGAAGCCAATTTTCTGATTCCCATGGAGGATGGATGGGCAAGAGTGTACTTCTTGACTCCATTTACTACCTACTGCTCAGTAGTCATCTCTGTAAATCTCCAGTTTCTACCAGAATGTTTGAACATAGGCCTCAAAGCATCTTGCTTTAACTTTCAACACTTAGAAAATTTATAAACATTCAGAGTTGTTTTGGTTGGTGTTGTCATCCGTGACATTTAACACATTGTGATGCTTGAAAACACGAATAGAGAAAAATGGGTAAAGATTATATTTTTGCACCTTAGCGCCACATTGCTTTATCAGTTAATTTATATTCTTTCCATGTAAGTCATGTAATTATATGTATAAATGTGTTTAAGTGTCTCCTCCTTTCCTATTTTTGATTGCCCTTCAAAGAGAAACCAAATGAGCTGATTACTGACTGTTAAGTTCTCAGCCTTTATGGACCTAATCTTGTATCTTTGTATTTACTTGAGCAGTGTTTATTTTCTGCATGAACCATGATTTCTCCTGTGAGCCATTCCAGCATAAGCTGTGAATATGTTTTAGTGAATATATACATTTCTATTTTTATAATCCTTAAAGATATGCCTGCTTTAAGTAGTACACATGTTAACAAAATCTATCAGGAAAACCCTTAAGACAGCCTCTATTTAAAACTTTGTTGCTGTCTTCTCAAACTATATTTATACAAGTTTGCTAGGGCCAAATCCATACTTGGAGAATAATTTATCAGATTTTATTTTTAAGTAAGAAGTAACCTGTCAGGCATTTCAGCAGCACACATTAGTTTGACAGCCTAGAATATGTACAAGTGTATGTATGTATGTACGTGTTTTCTATTGTATGTCTCTATATGTACATGGGGAAGACAGGAGTGAATGTTCACACACATTTTCCTGTGTACTCAAGTAAATTGGAGAATTTTTCTTAAGAAAACAGGATGTGAGTTTCTGCCCTGAGATCTGGAATAAAACAAGGGATAAATTGCTAGTAGATCTAATAGTTGTAGCCATAACCAGAAAAATTAGTTGCTTCCCTGACATGAATTCTTTATGAATGTGCCTGAGCCAGGAGGAAACACATGGTGGGCACACATCTGGCTTAGTTCTGGCTGTGCCTCCACTATGGAGTGAAGCACTGAAACTGGAGTTGTGCACTGCACCACAGCTAGGGGCCTGGCCAGAGATGCAGAAGGGCAGAGTAGCTCTTTCTAGCTCCCATCACAGCTACATTTACTTTCTTCTTGACCACCAAATGGATTGATGGTTGAAGAATCAAGGTCATAATATGAGACACTCTGATAGACCAAGGAAGCTTTTGCTTTCCCCAGTGAGACACTTTATCACTCTCTCTTCTCTTTCCTATGGTTAAAACAGGAGTTGTGTTTTCTGTTGCTGCTAAATTATAATTTTTCTGCACTCTAATGAAGCAAATATTTGGCTTCCAAACAAAATATAAATTTTGGTATAAACTGGCAGGGTAAGAGAAGGCACCATAATCTAGATTGTTTTGAGGTAGAACGTGAGATGGACCATATACCTTGTTGAAGATTACAAGGTACTTTTCCCTGTTCTTTGGGGTTGTGTATTTGAATAAAGTGCCTCCCCTTAGCCTGGGTTCCTAAAGACCTCTTCTGTGTAGGTTGCAATCTCTAATTCACTGCAGTCTAGTTGTGTGTGACTACTGATAAACCACTAGCCCAGCTTATTGGGTTTCTCTGTGTTTTGGAATATTGGGGGTTTAAGAGTGTTTAATGTCTTTTTAGGATCATAAGTGTAAGTAGACTAACGGTTGTTGATCTTCAGGCCTACAGAATCGAAGTGTTCTAAATATAGTGTTCAGGTTATAATGGGGTATGTTTTTGCCATCTGGTCTACTCAATTGTATATTTTTATTTTGCAAAACAACCCAAGATTTACTTTATGTTGCTTTGTTTAGTACCTTTTGAATTCCCCAGAAGAGTTGTTTTCAAAGTAAACATTCCAAAATGAATGTGGCTCTTCAATGGAATGTCTCTATTGTGCTTGAAGATTTCTTCTCTGGTCATAACTCTAAATTACAGGGTCATTTGAGCTTCCTCCCCGGATCCCCTAGTATCTTTACAAGAGCAGTGACTTTGTCCTCAAGTAGAGGATGTGTAATTTTTGGTGAAGGTGAATTATTCATTTGAGTTTATTCCTAAACCTGTCTATTGGTATTTTGGAGTAGATCAAGCCAAGAGAAAGTTCCCTGGTTTTAAAAAGGAATGTTTTTATTGCTTTGGGTATTGTGCTGGCAGCACACATTGGCCACTTCCAAGCATGTTAATGAATGTTCACTGACTGAAACAGCTGGAGCATTTCCTTCCCCCCCTGTTCCAGTTAGGGAGCAGGGTACTGAAGTGCTGCAACGCACCCCCCCCACCCCTCCACACCGCCCCCCCTCGCACCTGTATTGAAAAGAAGCCGCAAAGAAACAGTTTCTCCTGCTGTCTCAG
This sequence comes from Perodicticus potto, assembly GCA_963574655.1. Lineage (NCBI taxonomy): Eukaryota > Metazoa > Chordata > Mammalia > Primates > Lorisidae > Perodicticus > Perodicticus potto. The sequence goes on along the minus strand of CAUYRH010170389.1, from coordinate 8,246 downwards.
TAAACAGAATAATGTTTTCTTTTTCTTTTTTTTTCCCCAAAGAAAGGTAAAGGGGAAAATATATATGTATTTAGACCAGTCATAGTCTTGTCATTGTTTTAGCATCAACTTGCTATGTGTTAGAGCAACTGAATATAATATGGAGTAAGTTTGACCAGGTTAACTTCTAGTATATGGTTGAAATTAAAAAAAATTGTTTTTCTATTTTATCTAAAATCTATTATATTTAAATCAGAACTATCTTGCTACAACAAATTCATATCACTGTTTCCAGCTAACTGAAAGTAGTTATCAGCATCACTATTTAGCATTTTGTTTTATCAACCTTGAATTATGGTACCTTTGATTTGGCTAATTACAAAAAGTACAGGTTTAAACTGGATTTCCCTTTAGTTAAATTAAAAGCAAAGAAGATTTGAAAACATAAATGCTATATATTTCACAAGAAATCAGTTGCTTATTATCAATTACATATTTAGTTTTGAAAAGGAAGAGGATTACTATTAAACCACATGGTATTTTGGGAGCATTGAAGGAATTTTTCTTTCTCTGAAGAGCATTGTACAATGATATTTTTATGGAAAATAAAATAAAATATCTTCAGAGACATGTCCACTTGTCTGTTTCACAATACTATTAAAATATGTGTGTATAAGCAAAGAGTTACAAAAAGAGGGTGGAACTGGCCTCCGGTCACCATGAATTATTTAATCTTTCAGTCTGCTTCCTCATCTATAGAAAAAGAGAAGGAGAGGATAACTTTCACAGAGTAATTAGTAGGCTAAATAGAAGCTATGAAAAACTACTTGTGAATAGTAAAGAACTGTTCATGTTATGCGTGTGTTTGGCCATTAGGATTTAAATAACTAAAGATAAATACATTTATTTAATGGGCTGACTCTAAATATGCACTGTTGTAGATATCACATCTCCCAGGTCTTTTAAGCTATATCATGTCTATCCTTGGAATGGCATAGTTGGAGGCTCTTTTTAGCAATAATGGCCTTCATTAATTAGGCTGATTTTAACACATTGACTGCCATACTAGAAAAAAAATTGTTTTCCTTGGCGTCACAGTGTTTTATTAGGTCAGGATAGGTCAAAACTAGGGTAAGTTAAATACAGCTCAGTTAATGTGCTAAGAACAACTAATGTTCCAACTGGAAATATTATCTTTTAATTGCATAGGGGCAGGCTTTTAGGCTTCTAGGTAATTTGGTTCTCTTTTTCTTTTCTTTTCTTGTCTTTCTTTCTTTTTTTTTTTTTTTTGAGACAGATTCTCACTTTTTTGCTCTAGGTAGAGTTCTGTGGTGACCTAGCTCACAGCAACCTCAAACTTTTGGGCTCAGGCAACTCTCTTGCCTCAGCCTCCTGACTCACTGGGACTACAGGCACCCACAACCACAGCTGGCTACTTTTAGAGACAAGGGTCTTGCTCTTGTTCAGGCTGGTCTCAAACTTGTGAGCTCAAGCAATCCACCCACCTCAGTCTCCCAGAGTGCTAGGATTAGAGGCATGAGCCAACACGCCTGGCATTTGGTTCTGTTTTCCCCTGTTCCATCCAATTTACTTAACAGGGTAGTTATGACTCAGAGCCAGCACTGCCATGTAAGGTTCTGCCAGTTGTGCACTGTCCAAAGGCATCCAGTTAAGGAGGAGAATGAGCTTAAAATCTAGTTCACATTCTCCTCAACAAGCTATGAGTGGAGAAAGGGGGCACCTGCCCTGAGCTTACCAAGGGGTATATGCAGCACATGTCTGCCCAGAAGAGAGATTTTTCTCCCAATTTGCTCAAGGGTGGGGGTGCCTTTTTGAAATGGGGCAAAACAGTGGTATATTGCACCTGGCTTTTGCTGGCTTCCCAGAGGAGAAGCAGTCTCTTCCTAACTCCATGTTTAGCGACATCAGATAGGTAGCTTTTTTTCACTTTTGTTTTGAGACAGAGTCTCATTCTATTGCCCTGGGTAGAGTGCTATAGCACAGCTCACAGCAAACTCCTGGGCTCAAGTGATTTTCTTGCCTCAGCCTCCGGATTAGCAGGCACTATAGGCACCTGCCACCACTCCTGACTAGTTGTTTTATTTTTAGTAGAGACAGGTTCTTGCTCTTACTTGGGGCTGGTCTCAAACTCCTGAGCTCAAGGGATCCTCCCACCTCAGCCTCCCAGAGTGTTAGGATTACCAGCTTGAGCCACTGCACCTGGCAAGGTTGGTAGCTTTTAATTAGTAATGGTAGGACTATTTACAGAAATAAGTAAATGCTACAAATTGTGGATTGCCCCACCCCTCACACCTCATTTTCTCAGACACCACTGAAAAAGGCCCAGAATAGGTTGGCATAGTCCTGCCCAGAGCAGGCACGTTTGAGACCCCCAAAGTATATGATTAAAGTGCACATAGAACTGGAGGAACTCATTATTATAAGATTGTAGACAGCTTGGAGACGTCTACATGAAATTCAGATTGGTTCACAGACAGATGGTGATTGTGACTCAGGCACAGTTAGGAGTTAATGACTCACATTTCTCTGTGGAGAAATCCCTAGTCAGACTCTAGAAATGACTTAGGTGAATCTGCTAAAGTCTTAAAACAAGCCCTGGGGGTCAAGAAGTAGACAACTAATTGACCTGTTGTGTTGCAACTGTGCCCCAAGCACTCCTGGACAGCATGGGATGGGGTGCTCTGGAGTACAAGCCATTTTGTCTCTGTAGTACAATAAACATTTGGGCAGGGACATTTCCCTATTATCCAACATAACCCAATCCAGTCTTAACAAGCTTCAGCAGCCCCTTCCTGAAAAGGAAAGTTGTGCTTGGCAAGCACTTTCTAAACCCCACACAGAATCAAGTTGGCAGGGTGGACACCACAGCTCCTGTGCCTGGGCCACATAGGCTCAAATATCCCACAACCAAATAGGCCAAGAGGCTATCCCAACCCAGTCTGAGTTCCAGATCTTACCACTTCAATAGAACAAAGACTGTGCTGCCTGTCATGTCACAAGAAAAGAAGGTACACGATTTATGGCAACAAGTAGGTAAATAAGGACCCCTATACCTACAGCTTCTCAGGACAGGACAGGCCTCAGCTGCCACATAGGAAAACAAGAGCATTAAAAAAGTAAGGAGGGGGTGGCGCCTGTGGCTCATCGAGTAGGGCGCCGGCCCCATATACCCAAGGTGGTGGGTTCAAACCCTGCCTCGGCCGAACTGCAAAACAGAAAAATAACCGGGCATTGTGGCGGGCGCCTGCCTAGTCCTAGCTACTTGGGAGGCTGAAGCAAGAGAATCGCCTAAGCCCAAGAGTTGGAGGTTGCTGTGAGCTGTGTGACGTCACAGCACTCTACAGAGGGCAATAAAGTGAGACTCTGTCTCTACAAAAAAAAAAAAGTAAGGAGGGACCTAGGTGATGCCTCTCACTTGTAATCCTAGCACTCTGGGAGGCCCATGCAGGAGGATAGCTTGAGTCCAGGAGTTTAAGGTTGCAGTAAGCTATGATGGTGCTACTGCACTTTAGCTGGGGATAACAGAGAAAGACCCTGTCTCCTATAAAAGGAGGAGTGGGGAAGCAAAGGAGAGGGAGGCCAAAACAAAGGATGAAAGCTGACAATGCCTCCTCCTCCCTTGTTGAGGTGGCCTCACCTTTTCACCACTCCAGACCAAAAGGAAAAACCCATATGCCTGTGAACCTTTTCAACAAGGCAGAGGAAGAACTCTATCAAGCAATAGCCAAGAAAGTATCTTTAAAGCTGGATTTCAGTAGCGTCATTCTTCCGGGAGTGGTGGGGAGGAGGGTACCTTGAGTATGAATCAGAGGAATACAAACCCCTGTGAGAAACACTGCAATTTAGGAGATGATGAGTCATTTAGATGATGGAGAGGCACCAAGCTTAACATATTTGAAGTAAAAATAGGGGCAAAGTATTCCAAATACAAAGGACTCACCATGGGGTTCCTTTAAATTATTACTTTTTAGTGAAATTAATGTTTTACTGATCATTAAGCACATCATTATATACCTGGGGATGAGATAAAAAACAGATGAAATGTGCTCTCCATTTGTTATCAGTAAAGTGAAAATAGAATTATCTCTACAAGTAAAATATGTGTCATAGGTCCAGCATGGTGGGCTCACACCTCTAATCCTAGCACTGTGGGAGGCTGAGGTGGATGGATTGCTTGAGCTCATGAGTTCGAGACCAGCCTGAGCAAAAGTGAGATCCCATCTCTACTAAAAATAGAAAAACTGAGGCAAGAGGATTGCTTGAGCCCAAGAGTTGGAGATTGCTATGAGCTATGATGTCACAGGACTCTACCCAGGATGACAGCTTGAGACTCTGTCTCAAAAAATAAAAAAAGAAAGTGTGCCAATGACATTTTGAGTAAGCATGGCTTTTTAGGAACATTTTTTGAGTAAAAAGTAACCAGTTGTATACTGGTATTTAATACATGTTTAATAACTGACTCTTGAAGGCTTGATTTGTAGTGTTTGCTAATTTATGGGGGTGGAAATATTCCCATATTGGTTGATTTCAAGCTATTGTCAAGGCCAGGCGCAACAGCTGATGCCTATAATCCTAGCACTCTGGGAATCCAAGGCAGGTGTATTGCCTGAGCTCACGAATTTGAGACCAGCCTGAGCCAGAGCAAGACCTTATCTTTAAAAATAACTGGGCATTGTGGCGCCTATAGTCTCAGGTACTTGGAAGGCTGACCCAAGAGAATCGCTTAAGCCTAAGAGTTTGAGGTTGTTGTGAGCTGTGATGCCACAGCTCTCTACCCAGGGTGACAAAGTAAGACTCTTGTCTCAGGAAAAAAAAAAAAAAAAGCAAAAACAAAAAGCTATTGTCAACCAGCTCCCCAAATTTTTGAAAATTTAGGACTGACTCTTTGAATCACCTCACACCACTGGATAACCTATATGGTATAAGGATGGGATATCAGGAAGCTTTCAGCTACAAGTAAACAATATTCAACTAAAATCAACCTAAACAATAAAGACATGAGTTATTTCACGTAGGGATTCTGAAGGCTACAGTGGCCCAACAATGTTATTAATGACTCCAACCTTTCCTCTTCTTTACTATCCTCAGCAGATTGGCTTTCACCCTCAGCTTATCCTTTCATTGTTATAAGATGACTGCCACAGTTCCAGGCATCATTTTCTCATAAACATGGTCTAGAAGAAAGAGTAGTTTTCCCTTGCATACTACATTCCAGAAGCCCCCTCAACACCACAGCCCTTTACATCTCATAAGCCATGACTCAACTACATGTACATCACCACACCAATCACTGGTAAGAGGGAATGGAATCACCATGATTGGCTCAGACTACACAGACTTTACCTCCTAAGACTCTGGGGAACCCACTTTTCTTGCCTTCACTGCCACCCTACACCTAGACAAAATCAGTGTTCTGTTAGCAAGGAAGGCAGGGTGGCTGTTAGGAAGTCAACCAACAATGTCTACCACAACAAATGAATGTGGTTAAGCATCTCAGGCTGCGGTCTCCAACCACAGGCTGCAGACCCTACCGGTCCCTGGCCTGTGAGGAATTGGACCACACAGTAGGAAGTGAGCAGTGGATGGACAAGTGAGCAAAGCTTCAAGCTTCATCTGCATTTACAGCTACTCCCCATCTCTTGGGTCACTGCCAAAGCTCCGCCTGTTGTCCCATTGCCCAAACTTCCATGGAAAAATTGTCTTCTGTGAATCTGATCCCTGGTGCCAAAAAGGTTAGGGACTGCTGATCTAAGGAATAAACCAGAGATCATCAGAAAACAAATGAATTTAGGGCTTTGGGACAACCCTAAATTCCAATCAAAGTGACCCTGTTGGGATCTCAAGAAAGCAAACTTAATGTGATATAGTTTATTAAGCATAAACCAATTACTCCTTCTAGTCATATATAACTATATGGAGGATGATCAAAGCATAGAAAATGGAAGTCCAAAGAGTCAGAAGGTGGCAGAGTTATTGAGCATTCTTCAGAAAGAGAATATGAATATGGTGTCCCAAAGTCTTGTTGTCACAGCTAAATGCAAATATCGGGATGTTTAATGAGGTCCTCCTATGGTGGGTATGAAATATAGCTCAAAATACTGTACTTAAATACTATCAAGGCTGATTCTATAGTTCATATGGAAATATAAACTTGCAAGAAGAGACAAATTCTGTAAAAGAAAAATAGTGAATAAATAACCTTACCAGATATTAAAGCATTATGAAACTAGTAATTAAAGGAGTTAGGTACTAGAGTATGTATAGTGAAACAATGAAACAAAGTCCATAACTTGTTGTAAATACTCTCAGCAATTTAATATATGATTATGACTGCATTATAAATCAATGGAGAAAAGATATATTACTTATAAAAACTGTGTTGGGACAACTGACCAGCCTTGTGAAAAAAAGTCTGTCTCCCATATTAAATAAAATACTTCTTTCCTTTGACAAAATAAATTCTAGATGACCAAAGATGTAATCATGCTATAAAAAAAACAGTAAATATACTAAAATAAAACACCAGAAATTTTAAAAAATCAAGTTTGGTAAACTTTTTAGGCCATACCCATAAGACTGATAAATCTGACTACACAAAAGCAACAGTGTCTGTTTGAAAAACTACCATAACAAAGCTTTAAAAGAGAAAATATAAAATAAAAAATATCTGCTTCACAATGACAAAGGGCTACTGTTCTTAAATAATTAGAACATTGTGTTTTTCAGGTGAACATGATCAGTTTGGGGAGGTGACCATGACCCAAGTCAGGCCAATCAGAATCAAAGAGATTCAATTCTGCAATGTTTATGAGTTCTGTAGGAAGTGAATTTGCTCTTTCCTCTTGGACTGGACATGTGAAGAGCTATAGGAGCTGGAGCAACTTCTCCCATTTGCTTGCACTAAGGCGGTGCTACTGCAAGGCAGAGCAGGGAAGGAGAACCAACCAGTCTCTCACTGTGTTGTTGGAATCAGTAATCTACCCTTGCCTGAAGCTCTGCTCCCACAAGTCTTAGTTATGGGAGGCGCTCATTCTTTTTTTTTTTTTTTTTTTTTTGCTAAAGCCAATTTGGGTCTGTCACTTAAGGTTAAAGTGACCTAATTGATGTAGAATTCACTACTAAAACAGGCAACGGACATGAAAAGAAGCATTGCTTTTAAATATAAAGTAAATTACTCAACTTCATTCATAAAGAAATGTACATTGGGCTGGGTGTGGTGGCTCACGCCTGTAATCCTAGCATTCTTGAACACCAAGGCAGGTGGATCGCCTGAGCGCAGTAGTTTGAGACCAGTCTGAGCAAGAGTGAGACCTCATCTCTAAAAATAGCCAGGCATTGTGGTGGGTACCTGTAGTCCCAACTACTCTGGAGGCTGAGGCAAGAGAATTGCTTGAGCCCAGGAGTTTGAGGTTGCTGTGAGCTATGACTCCATAGCCCTCTAAGGAGGGCAATGAAGTGAGAGTCTGTTTCAAAAAAGAAAAGAAAAGAAATGTACATTGAAATAACAATAATGCCTTATATCTATCTGATTGGTGAAGATCAAGTCAATTAAGATTCAGTTGGTAAGTTTGGAGAAAACAATCATGCTTATAAGCTATTGGTAGGAGTATGAATCTAGCTGTTCCGCTGGAAGGTAATCTCAATAACATCTATCAAAATACAAATATACTTTGACCCAGCAACACCACTTCTATACCTGAAAGATGTTTCTGTAGCACTGTCTGTAAAAGCAAAAGAATGGAAAGAAACGGCCACTAATAAGCACATGGTTAAATAAATAATGGTACATCCTTATAACAAAATACTATGCAATCATTAAAAAGAATGTCCTGTTACGGAGTGAATCTTAAGATCTATTAAGAAAGAAAAAGCAAAGTACCAAATATTTTATATTCTTAATTGTATTTTTAAAGGATGTGGTATATATATTCATATACTTGTTTTTATGTGCATGGATTGTTTCTAGGTTGATTATATGCTTTTTAAAAATTATATAACTTTTTCCTCTGGAGAGGGGAACTGAGAGACAAGGAGTTTAGGAGAAGAGAGACAACTATCTTTTACCACCTGTCATCTTTTTTTTTTTTGAGACAGAGTCTCAAGCTGTCACCCTGGATAGAGTGCTGTGGCATTACAGCTCACAGCAACCTCCAATTCTTGGGCTCAAGCGAGTCTCCTGCCTCTGCCTCCCAAGTAGCTGGGACTACAGGTGCCCGCCACAACACCCGGCCATTTTTCTTTTGGTT
>CAUYRH010170387.1:0-51406 GCA_963574655.1 Perodicticus potto | reverse complement strand
GGCTATGCTAGCTCCCAAAGCTCAGTCCCCCAGCACCCCCCCCCAGTAGATTCTGAGAAATGGCTTCAGAATGAGAAGGCACAGAGAGTCCCCAAGTTCCCAAACTCCCCCCGCACCAGTTCCCGGTGAACAAACAATAGTGAAAACTTATTCAAGCCTTGTTTCTCAAGCTATAACTCCACCCTGAGATAACCATAATATTCTGCTTTTGTACTAGCTTGCTTGCCACGTGGCACTAAAAAGGTATAAAAAGTCAACCTGCCTTCCACTATGGGCCACCTGCCTTTGAGAGCAGTGGTCCCCTGCACAGGTGTAATAAATCACCAGTTGATTTTTACCTGAGTGGGGTCTGAGTCTATCTTTACAGGCTGTGGCGGGTACAACAGCACAATAAAGTGACTATAGTCAACAATAAGTCATGATTCTTTAAAACAACTAAAAGAATGGAACTGAAATGTTTCTAACATGAAGAAGTGATAATACTTGAGGTGATAGGTACCAATTACCCTGATTTGATTATTACCCACTTTATGTCCATATCAAACCATCACAGGTACCCTGTAAATATATACATACCCATAATAATTAAAAATTAAAAAAATTCTCATACTCTATATTGCCTAAGATTTCTAACCAGGTAGATATTATATATTTTTTCTTTTAATCTAAAAACATTTTCCCAGTGGCCAGGCATTATAGCTCACACCTATAATCCTAGTACTTTGGGAGGCTAATTTGGGAGTATTGCTTGAGGCCAAAAATTGAAGACCAACGTGGGTGACATAGCAAGACCCTGTCTTTACAAAAAAATTAAAAAAAAAATAAAAGAATGAATTATCTGGGTGAGGTGGCATGCACCTGTGTTCCCAGCTGCTTGGGTGAATGAGGCAGGAGGATTGCTTGAGCCCAGGAATTTGAGTCTGCAGTGAACTATGATCATACCACTGGATTCCAACGTATACCACAGAGCAAGACCAAGTCTCTTAAAACAGAAACAAAAACATTTTCCAAATTTACCCAAACATTATAACATGTTTAAAAGAGATACAGAGAAGTTGCATCAAGTTGGGGTGTCTCTCATGCTGGAATCTTGGTTTTTTTAGCCTAGCCTGTTTGTTTCCATAGAGTTTCTGACTGAAGCATCATCATATTGCCCAATATCTGAGGAGATAATGGGCGATGTTTCCCCAGGGAGCAACCCACCAGTGTATTTAGGCAGAATTCTTGTCCACATTAGATTTGTTCTATTATTCTATAATGAAAATATTATGCTTTGCTCTCTGGAGCTTTGCATGCAGTCTCTCTCACTGCCTGGGACCTCTGTCTCTCAGCTGTCTCTTCCTTCACATTTGTTTTTCACTATGACATTTTTCACCAACTAGTTTTGCATTTGATTATTTCTTTATTGTCTATTTCTCCTCCTTTTACCTTTTTTCTTTTGTGCTATGTTTCCAAAGCCTAGAACAGTGCCTGGGGACATGGTAGACTCTCAGTAAGTTTTACTGAATGAATGGGTGGGGCTGATAGGGTTGCCTATGTATTCAGTGAATATTTACAACCCCTCTCTCAGTCTGAGAGAAAGTTTCAGACATCTCATTAGCCAAATGGTTTCCTCAGACACTTGACTTTGTCTGTAACTTCCTTTGTATTGTACTATAAATATAGTTTTCCAGCAGTTATCTATATTAGTGAAGTAATTGGGGAATGTTAGAACTAAGTCCTTTTATGTGGTAAACAACATTCTTATTATACCTGCCCTTGGATTGACCATTGATGTTAGGTTCTTGGTATTTTTCAACTTTGTCTAACTAACTCTGGATGCAAAATAAAAGTGTTTGTTGTTCTTGTTTTTCACAGCCAAGTTCTAATAGAGTGTTTTGGAAGTTACATGGGGAAAATACAATTAGATAAGCAGTTGTTCCATTTTTTTATCCCCCAGAGGTCTTTGATGTACAGGTTTTGAGATTTTTATTTTCCTTACATACATTATTAGCCTCAAAAATCAAGGCTGGATGTCTAATCAAAAAGACAATTATCAGTTCTTGCTGTTTCCAAGTTGGTGTTTTATGTTTTTCAAAGTCCAGATGAGCAGCAAATGGTTTGCTCATTATCTGGTAAGCACCCACCACTACAGACAGAAAGGGAACTTTTTTTTTCCTAACTGCTCTCCCTAATGTTGCAGAAACCTTCCTTTTCAGTTCATTAAATTCAACTTTAGGCAATTGCTAAAATACAAGATAATTCTTTTTTGTTATTTCTCTGGCACTTGCAAAGTTCATTCTCACATTAGTAACAAGGAGCCAGAGGGTTTTAACACTTTTTTAAAAAGTTATTTTGGATTTGGGCAGGGGAAAAAAGGTGTGTTCCCTAATGGCAAATATTTAGCATTATTTTTCTTTTATTTATACAGAAGGGCTCTCAATGATAATTGCTTTTTAAGTTGGGATTTATAAATGCATGATTAGGAGGAAATGTTTTTCAGTTTTATATTGCACCAAAAATCTTGACTCTCCATTTTCAATCGATGGTAGCACCGTTAAAATTTATGCTTTTAAACTAGCCTTAAGGACTACATTTTAAAAAGTAGTCCTTAAGGCTTAATCATGAAATATTTTGTGAATATATCTATTCTGTGTTTTCTCACTAATTTTTTTAAAGTCGTCAATTCTGACAACTCAAAAATGGAAATAAGAGGATCTTGTAGACAGGATTTGTGTAATGTAGGTACCATGATTTTTTATTTAAATTTCCATTATTTCTGTCCACTGTGTTGCTTCTATACTTTTATAACTACAGATATGAAAGTATCCTTATACTATCTCATCGTATACATTTTATATTAATCATCTGTTACCTCTCTATTCACACACGTATACTACACACACGAGCAAATACATTACCTGTCTATCCAGCTGTCTCATCTATCAATCTTCTCTAGATATTTTAAGATCTGTTTTTAGGAGTGGAATTACCAGGCCAAAGGATATGTTTATTTATAATTAACAGTGTCTACCTTGTCATTTATTGACTGTCAATTAATTCTTCTTCTACTAGTACAAAAAAGAAACGTCTGTTTTTCTAACATACTTGATAACATAGTGGATTGTCAAAGTTAATTTTTTCCATCTGAGTCACTATTTTAAACAATATTTCTTTAACTATGAATATTTGTGGGAATCTTTTTGGTAAGTTGAGAACCTACTTATCTTTCCTTCTCGGTTCTTCTGTCCTGTCCTCATATTCAGACACAAAGTGACGTGAACCTTTCAGTAGAGGTGTTTGGTCCCGCCTTTATTTCCTTTGCTTAGCCAGCTCTGTAAAGTATGCAGGATCGGATCAGGTTCTGTGCTAGGCAGTGGTGTTCATATTACTTACATACCAATGGACTGAGCCTACACACGGCGTTGTAGTGAGATAATGTCCCAATTTATTATTACATCTGCTTTCATTATGAATCCATAATTACATTAAGTTGTTTCTGGCTGGGAATTGTTGATTTTTGAAAGCCAATATAATACCTATTGTGAAGAGAGTTATATCAAAAGCCTCTTTAGTTTTTACTGCTGAACAAATGTTGCCATAATCTTTTTGTAAAGCACATTTCTATCACGATCACCGCCAGACGCAGCCTCAGTCTATCATTTTATGCTTCATTGCAGCAGAAGTTTTAATCAGATTTTCATATGGATTCTTACATATAGATATTAGAATTCATGAGCATACCACCATTAATTTTTAGAGGTCTTTTATATCAGTATCACATTGTAATACTGTCCATTATCTCTCTTTCTACCTCCAGAATATTTGTTTTATTTTTCTAAACCATTTCCCCCGTAGATAGCAAAGTAGTGCGTCAGAAGAAAGACTTGTAATCTTTTGAGAATGAAAAGGTAAAGGTGGTAAACATAAAAAAAGAAAATCTCCTGCTGGGCACAGTGTGCACGCAGTGGCTCCCACGCCTGTACTCCTGGCACTCAGGGAAGCCAAGGTGGCCGGATCTTCTGAGCTCAGGAGTTCCAGACCAGCTTGAGCAAGAGTGAGAACTCTGTTTCTACTAAAAGTAGAAATAGTATCCAGTCACTGTGATGCATGTCTGTAGTACCAGATACTTGGGAAGCAGAGGCAAGAGGATCATTTGAGACCAGGAGTTTTGGGTTGCTGTGAGCTATGATGATGCCATGGTACTCTATCCAGGGTGACACAGTGAGACTTTGTCTCAAAAAATAAAAGAAAATAAAAAATACATAAATAAAAGCAAAAAATAAATTTAAAGAATCTCTGGCAGACAAATACCACAAATCAGAGAACTTTCATAATAAATATAAATGTGAAAGGGCACAGTTTTACATCAGCCATTTCCATTACAGCTGGAGAGTCACTGGGTGTTCACTACACTCATTGTCCCAGGAAAGACTGGGACACAGGCCCCTTACTTCCCCTTAAGATTTTCACTTTCTCTTCCGTAGTAGTTTCTGGACTGATTTGACTGGCTGACTGATTTTGAAGTTCATTTTACTTTTGAAGGGAATCAAGACATTATTTTCCATAAGAAATGGATTTTAAATGGCTTATTAATGTGTTTACATGGTTAGTGACTATTCCCTTCTCTTGTTGCAAAGCAAATTATGGGAATTGGGGAAGCACTGTAAATTATCTTGTATTCTGGTTTTTGTTTTTCACTTTATTTTGCTTGGAAGCAAATAGTATATAATTTGATTATTACTGATATCATAAAATAAATAAATTTATTTTAAGACTAAGTAGTATATTCAGACTGTCTTTTTACCCTGGACAAAAGCTTTCAGAATTTTGCAATTGCCCTTTTTCTAATTTCCCAGTATTTGGAGCTCCCTCATCAACTCCCGCTGGAATTTCCAAAGCATTTAAATTAAAATTGAGGGAAAAGGATAGTAGAATTCTCTCTTTTGTAAACTCTGTTTTCAGTACAGTAGTGCAAATCCCATGGCCAACGTCCTACTGGCGTATCTGCAGCTAACTCAGAAGAGTGCCATCTCAGTTTTCAATGTCTTCAACTGCTCAGTTCCCATTTCATTCACATCACAGCATCGTGTATCCTGAGGTGTGCAGGTCAACATGCTTCCAGCCTTGTAAGGAAAAAAAGTGTAATTATGACAGTGGAGTACTGACCACTTCAAGCTTTGGATGAGTTAGTTGGATTCATAATCCTGGTGGCCTCTATCTCATTGATGTGCTATTTACCCTTAACCACTCTTTATCCATAAATTTTGTCATTTGCTAGTTCTTTTGCTCATTTATTCAGCCAACAAGAATTCATTATTTTCAGTATGATTTGGGCATCATTCCAGGCAAGGAACAAAACAGATATGGACCCAAATTTTCTTATTGGGTGGAAGAAAGAAAAAATAGTTCACACACCCACACACACAAAGTAATATCAGGTGCCATAAAAAAATAAAAGAGGGCCAGAGGAATAGAGAGTGACTGGGTAGTCAGGGAAGGTTTCTCAGAGGAGGTGTCAAGTGAGCAGAGACCCGGGTGTGGCAGAGCAGCTGTGCCTGCTTCAAGGAGAGTCTCTGGGTGGAGGTGATAAGAAACTCCCAGCGCTGAGGAAACGGTGACTCTGATGGAGACTGGGCTCCATCTCCATCACTGCCACCTAACCCTGGACTAAAGGGTCAGCAGGAGACGGGGGAGTGTGCGCTGGGGCCAGCCTCACAGTAGATGAGGGGATAGGGAGGTGGCCGTGGCCATGGTCAGAGCATCTCTAAGGAAAAAAAAGCTGGGGCGGTGCCCATAGCTCAGTGGGTAGGGCGCCGGCCACATCACGGAGGCTGGTGGGCTCGAACCTGGCCTGGGCCTGCTAAAACGACGATACTGCAACCAAAAAATAGCCAGGCATTGAGGTGGACCCCTGGAGTCCCAGCTACTTGGGAGGCTGAGGCAAGAGAATCGCTTAAGCCCCAAAAGAGTTTGGATTGCTGTGAGCTGTGATATCATAGCACTCTACCCTAGGCGACATAGTGAGACTCTGCCTCAGGAAAAAAAAAATGCTGGTGGGAAAATAGAATGCAGATAAAGTTCTTTTTTTTCTTTACTGAAAACTTGAAGTTTAGAGGATGATCTAAAATTACCCACTTTGACATCACTGGAATTGACATTGAAAAAGTGTATTTAATAGTAGACCCAATTCAAATAGCCTAATGCATTTAGGAAAAGATGAAAAGTTGCTCAAGTTTGCTAGTCGTCAAGGGAATGAAAACAACGAGAGGGGTTGTTGTTTCAGTTAACCTGGACTGGGATTTTTTTCATAACTCAAATTGTGGCCCGAAAGCTATGGGGTTTTGCTTTAGATGTTGCCAAGGAGAGGATGAACATTTTAGAGTATTTGAAAAGAGAAATAGCAGGGGAAAAAATGAAGCTGTTTCCTAATTTTATTTACCAAATTCAGCCCGTTTCTTTCTTTCCTTTGTCTCTTCTTTTCCTTTAGTTTGCTTACTACCATCACCTTGTTAATAAGAATGTAACATCAAGGAGAAAAATATGGCAGCATCTACATCAGATTATTAGTCTGAGTTAATTTATCAGGGATGCCCCAGGAAGGAAGGTGAAAAGGAAGAGGAGGGGAGGTCATGTGGGAAAAAAAAAAAATACTAACCCTGCAGTCCTGGTCTCAGCCAGCCTGACCGCGTTTATGTATTTTTGTACTCACATATTCTTTTCCGAGTAACGGACGCACCTGAGAGATGTAAATGGAAGTGTGTGTTGGCTATTCCTCGAAATATAGTCAAAGTTTAATAGAAGGAATCCTTCGGGACACAGAAGAAACACGTCAAATGTAGATTAGTTGTGTTATGTTTGTGTCTTCAGAACACAAGTTGGAGTTCCGAAATAAAAAATAAAGTTAGCAATGTGACTGTGAACATCCAGACAGATTGGACAAAATATTTGAGTGATAGACTTCAAAATTTTTTCATCTAGATTTAGCTGTGATGAGCAACACAGAAAATAGAAAGACTAGAGATCTCTATTTTTTTCTTTAAGCATTACTGACTAGCTGCAAATGAAAGGACTCACTGTCTAGTAATATTTTAGCAAACAGTTATTTCAGAAAATGTTTTAGCTGAAATCTACCCTTGCAGTAATTTGTCCGATCTGTGCATCGATTCCTGTTAATGGTGAACTTCTTTTTTCTTTATTTTCATTTAATATTTATTTATATATTTATTTAATTTGTTTTTTGAGACAAAGCCTCAAGCTATCGCCCTGGTTAGAGTGCCATGGTGGCACAGCTCACAGCAACCTCCAGCTCCTGGGCTTAGGCAATTCTCTTGCCTCAGCCTCCTGAGTAGCTGGGACTACAGGTGCCCACCACAATGCCAGTTATTTTTTTGGTTGTAGTTGTCATTGTTTGGCTTCGATTTGGGGGTTTGATATTTTACTGGGAGACACAGTGAGGAGAGGCCGGGAGGGACTTGCCTTATAACCGAGGGGGCGGGAAGAGCCATACTTTACATACATTAGAGTGTTCTGCCCTCTTCTGCTGCTGCCCTTTTTAAAATGACAGGAAACCAAGAGGTCCTTTGTTCATGACATTTCATCTGGCGGCCTCTGTTGATTTTTAGAGTAAAAGTTTGCATTTCTCAAGCTTTTTAAATTGGAGTTGGTAAAAAGACCCAAGAAAACAGCAAATACGGTAATGGAAGAATTAGAGTGACCACCAGTATTTTTTCTTTTAGTTCATATTTAAGAAGCAAATGATGCAAATGAAAACACAGATACACATGATTAGAATGAAAACGATTTCCATGTTTATGTGTGTCAGCAATAGAGTTATTTACAAATAAGCCATATGAAAATGTAAAAAAAGCATATTACATCTTCACATGCCATCTGTTTTAACTGAATAAAGCTTAGTGACATTATTTGCAAATCTGTAGTTAATTGTACATAGACATTTTGTGCATTAAAAAGTAAATGTACATGATTTAAAATAAATTAATTACATAATTTACAAAGTAATATTAACAAAAACTTCTTAGACAGCTGCCTCCTTATTTAAACAAAATAAATATTCAGGTAGTTAAATTAACAAAAAATACACATTCACGGGATTATAATTTATAGAAAGATGAACTGAAAATTTAACAAAGTTATGTTTTATAATGACAGATATTGATCTCTTCAAATCTCTTGATAGAAATGAACAGGATAAAGTACCAGAAAGGGAATCTAAATGTTCACTGTCTCAGCTTAAACACAAATAGATTCCTGAAAAATAGTTGGGAAATATTCCTTGATGGTTAAAAGTAAGTGACCTGCAAACTATAAAAAAATAACAAAACACAATAAAACTGACATTCCATTATATTCTAAATAAAGTAGAAATTTTTGATCACTGAAAACATGACTTCCACAAACTAAAACTCTTCACACACTGCCTATTTTAAGACCTGGTAGAAGTGCAAAACATAAAACTGCAAAATTAGCTTTGTTCATTTAGCATTTGTTTTATTCACTTAATAACGCAGACATAACCATTTTTCGGTGTCCCTGCTATATAGATGTAGAATTATCACACCACATTGCAAAACATCCTTTTATATAAAAGAGTAACTAGACTACTTCCTTGGTCTACACTCCAGTTTCAGATGCCTGAAATCCCGTCCTGCAGCCAGGACCATCTGCGGGTAAGACCAGGTGAGGGCTGGAATGGCTGTTGTAGTTCTAACATTTTAGAACCAGTCCCAGGAATGATCCTGTTCTGACAAGATTCCTCACAGATTTACTCATGGACTACTGTCCTTTCAACACCTTCAATTTTAGAGGAGAAATAGAATAAGAAACACACTTGAATTTGGTCGTATTTTTATAAATAGTGCGATACTAGATCCTTTGGGAAGCAGGGTTCTTGCAAATCCACTCAGACCTCCAAATTAGCTTGAGAATGGCCTCTTCTGTATTGTGTTAAAAGGTACAGGCCTCCTTCACTGTCGAGTAGCGTAGGCAGTGAGCAAAGCCTCGAGATAGAGGGAGGAGGAATATGCCAGTGCTGGGAAATTCTGAAGCTAGTGTAGGAACTGACAGTTTTACAGAAAAGAATTTTTTCCCCATGTCTTTTAGAGCTTTCATTTCTTTGACCAATGCTTTCTGTTTAAGTCAAGATGTTCACATTCGCAGTGACATTGTGATTAGAATAGGAAGGAAATACAGGTATTCTCCATTTTTTTCCTTATTAAAAATTTGAACATGTTTGCTGCTAGGTGGTTCTGAGGATAGCAGATGAGACCAACTGTTGATGAGTGAGTAGAGAGAATTAGCAGAGAAAATCATCAGAAAGGGCCAAGAACACAGGTTGTTGGAGGAGGTACGTAAATGTGTGAAAGGTGCTCCTTGCTTCCAGTGGGAGGAAGTGACATATCTTGAAACGTCCAGGAACTTAACAAGGTTCTAATTAAGCCAAAATGACTGCTAACGGTACAGAAAAACCAAACTCCTAATAGCAAGGCCTAAGACACTTTTGGAAAAAACACCAACCACATTTAAAATCAAATCTAGAGTGAATGGTCAATATGTTTCAGTGCTAACATCAATCACCAAGCATTTTCTCCTTGTTTTGAATGGTCTAGGTACTTATGTATACAAAAGTTGTTACTAATTTTTTACAGTGCCTAGCACAGTATCTTACGTGTGTTAATACATATTTGCCTTGCTACAATTTGTGCTTTATTAAATGTAATTAAAAACAACCTTTTATGCACTCCTTTTCAATTAACTTGAGCTACACCACAGTGTCCTCAAAAAGACTTTCAAATAAAGACTGTGGTCAATATGTTGAATTAAGTATTGATGAATAAGAAAATCAGCCTCTTTAAAGAAAGCTCAATTATGCCACTTCTACATGGTTTCTGTTGAAACAGTCCAACAAAATCATAGAAAATTGTCTCAAAATGCAGACCTTCATATTTGTAGAACAGTAGTTCTAAGTATTTTTTGGGCTCACAGACCATATGGTAAGGCAAAAGTGTCAATAGACAAGTTACTACTATATTCCCCTCTTGAATTCTTAGAATGAACAAGAAGAATAGGTTTTGATGAAATTCTAGTAAAATATTTAACTCATTATTGACTCATGCCAGGAACAAAAATAAGGCCATTTCATGTTATAAACATGAATATAGTAACCTCCCATTTGTCCAAAATGGCCAGATAGTTACATTTCCTTTATTTCACCTTTCTAACAAGAGGCCATACCATGTTTATTTATCCTAACAATGAATTTCCAGGATGGTCCTTAGAGTTAGGTCACATTGAACCTAATCTCATATGTATGTATATGTGTGTATATAATCAATTTTGAGTAAAACAATTTCTATTTTCATAACATTTTATAATATTTAATTTCTTAATTCATTTAATTCTTGTAGGTAGGATGATCCTGACTTGTCTTTTGAATTAATGACATTTTACAATATTTTACGTACAGGAAACAGTTAAGTAGGAACATTTTATTCTATTTCACATTTCAAAATGACTAGGGGTTGTGTACTTTTCATAAGACTGTTGCCTGAATCTTTCAGGTAACCGTAATTGTTTCTTTCTCAACCATTTTGGACAAATAGGCTTTATTTTATTCAAAAAGATCAACTTGAAGATTACCTGGAAGACCCCTGAGTATATATATTGACAATCACAGTTTTAGAGTAGCAATATTACTTCTGTCTTCCTCTTCAACAAAACAGATGAAATAAATTTTTTTATGATTTTCTTGATTTAAATCCTTGGGTTAGAGTAAAATTCCCTTCTTCCTAACTGCCTATTCTCTTTAAAATGATTTACGTTCCCTAATATAGTTAGTACTCAGTAAGGAATTAGTGGTTACTGTGTTTAGTTCTTATTAAAATATATAGAAACCCTTCTATTTTAGGGGTAAGGACATTCTAATCTGGTGTCTTTTGTAATCGTTGTAAATACTGTAATGAACAGCAGGAGGCATTCAGATTCCAGAATGAAGGTAAAATACCTTCCAATCTAATCCAAACCACTTTTACAGCAACACAGCTATGTTTAGGATACAAGAGCTTGCTACACTTTTTCTTTTTTAAAACTTGAAAATCTAATGTCCTCTTCTCTCCCAAAGGTTGTTGCAATAATATTGCCTGAAAAACAGTATTGCTTTTTTATGGTACTTTTTGGATTTTCTTTTCATAGTTGTAGGAAAGAATTAGATTTTGTTCCACTGTGCCATTCCCAGGGCTACATCTGTGAAAAATATAGCTACTTCCAATAACATGGTAAATTTATAAATTACTATAAATTTTCACCTTTGAAATTAAATACTGATCACAGTCAAAGGTAAATGAATGAAAACCATAGATGACACA
The DNA here is from genome assembly GCA_963574655.1 of Perodicticus potto. NCBI lineage: Eukaryota > Metazoa > Chordata > Mammalia > Primates > Lorisidae > Perodicticus > Perodicticus potto. Next base: position 40,043 of record CAUYRH010170387.1, on the reverse strand, counting down.
ATGAGAGTCAGCATCGAAAAACATCTAGACCAGGGGTCAGCAAACTATAACCTGCAAAAGTGGCCTGCTAGCTGTTTTTATAAAGAAAGTTTTATTTGAAAACAGCTATGCCATTCTTTTACTTACTGTGTACTATCTGAGGCTGAATCAGCAGAATGACAAAGACAAGAAATTGCAACATTGACCTGGCTGAAAATATTTAGCATTTGTTCCTTTATAAAAAAAGTTTGCCCGCCCTTGGTCTAGATAGTTAACGAAGCTCTGGATGTGATATTTACTCTTCCCTTTTAAAAATTTCAGTTTTTTAAATCATATGTTAACAAGATTGCTTCAAATTTTACCAGCAAGAAAGATAAAACACCATGGATTTTGAAATACTGCCTGCATTACAGACATCCAATCTGAAACAAAGAAAACCAATCAGGGAGAAAGAAAAATCAACACATAATTCTGATCTCTTTTAGTTACAAAAGTCATTACATACATTATTTTCTCCATCTGCTTGAAATTAAAACGACAGCCAGTTCCTTTTTTTCTTTTCTTTTCTTTTTTTAACAAAGATAACAAATATAAAAATCTAGTCATAAATGGCCTTCGAAGAACAATTACAAACCACCTAGAGAGATCCACCTTTTGGAGCGTAATGGGTTAGGGACTTCAACACTTAAATTACTGCCATGTTGTTGATTTCACAATGGCTGCAGTGGTGAGGAAGAGTACAGAGCAGGTGTAGGGGCAGATCCCGTCCTGTTGCCATCCAAACTGAACTTTACTCTCTTCAGGATACAAGAACTTGCAAATGTCTCTCCAACAGTCTTCATCCCATATGAAAAGAGGCAGTTTCTATGGCAATACTGGTTAAGTGCTTATCATGCTGCACTAATATAGTGCAAAAATGTGCCTTCTGTATAGCAAAAAGGATGCAGGCAACCAGTTTGAAATTAGGGAAAGTAGAAACGTATTATATTAACATAAGTAAATTAGTTTTTCAGACAATAACAACTATAAAATACTGAACTTGATGTCTCTTCCTTCTAAGATACTAGTACGTGTCCAGCATTCATACTTTGGAGAGAGACGACAGTGAGTCTTATCAAAGAGTCTCTGTCTCTGAAATGCAGGTCAACGAAAGCTACCATCAACCACCAAGATGCTGAATTTATTTAACATGTTTCTGCTTACCTTAGAGCTTATTTCATATTCATTGTTATAATTACTTATTAACGAGTACATAATCTGACATAATAATGTGTATCATTCGATTGAGTATACATGTTGTTATACTTGACTGTAGTAGCGTAGAGATCTTTGTATAAACCCTTCACGCTGGAAAGTTTTACAAGTTCACGCTGTAGATGTCTTGGATCAGGCATCCTAACCGGCCAATTCCACCATTATTTTTTCAGAGATCAAAGTGTTTTTTTAGTTGGTAGGTTTCAGAAAAGATGATATAAAACTCTCGGAATGCAGCATATATTCAACTAAATTTCCAGACTTCTCAGGGTTGATGGTCTATATGTAAGTAGTACTGTTTTGAATTTCTCCAGGGGCTGGATACTATTCACTCTTTTCTTTAGCATGTTCTTTTAAATAGTTAAAATGCATTTCGAACCACACAGCTGAGATACTTTTGTGGTCTCTGGATATTTATCATGAAATCAGAAAGCTAAACCTGGTTGTTCAGGAAAAGCAGGAAGTTTTAGGTTACATGTCCGCATCTCCATCATAGGCTAAGGTTAAAGGTTTCAGTCTGTTGTTTTGCCTTCTTTGGGGTTTCTTTGGCTTTTTGCTGTAAAAAAAATCATTACAATTGAGAGAAAGAAAATCAGTTTTTAAATGTAAATTTGACTGCTTGGAGTAAAAAAAAGAAAAAGATTAATAGACCTAAATTGCCTAATTGCTTATATTGCCTAAATTCAAACTTAGAGTTCGATTTTCTGATCTCTTTGGATTGCAGTTTGATGCTCTGAATAAACATTAAATAAACTTCAAGTATTTTACTATCCTATAAGTAACATTATTCAGGTGAAATTCTTCTAGTAGTAACAGTAGAAATAATATCATAGTATAATAATTTGTATGCGGCCACAAATCTTTATAAATACCACATAATTTATAAATAACACATGTTTTAAGAGACAGTTGCACACTATTAAATATTAGCATGAAACCGTCCTCCAGCAGTAATTCAATGTGAACATCTACAGTACACCTAGTCCCTAGAAAGCAACGTTCTCTTGTGTACTTGTAGGAGAACATATTGAGAAGATGACCTAGTACCATTCTGGCTCATCTTTTGAAATGAAATGGCTCAGATTTGGTAGCTTCTAGGCCATTTAAGACTAAAACCATGTTTATTTAGAACCTCTTGTGAACACTAAATAAATGCAGAATACTTATTTGAGACATTAGTTTGCTGTTTCTGCGTTTTGCCCATTGGAAGTGTTTTGTCTGAAATAGAGACATTATTCATCCTTTTAGAATTTGAAATATTTGAACACTCACCAAGCTAGATAAATCATGGAGATGATAAAGATGAGTAACACAAGTGCCCCAGCTGCTACACCATAAACCCAGGTCTTTAGTCTCCCATCTAAGAAGAATGAATATTAGTTATTAATTTATATTAGTTGGGTATATAGGAGACAGTCTTTAATTATGACTAATAACCAGTCAATATAATCAATTTCTTTCAAAGCTCAAAATGGATTATTGCTTTGGCACAGTTAATGATTTAATGCAAATCTGCTATTGTGAGTTAGATGTGGCTTCATTAAAGATAAATTATCAATGAAAAAGCAATTAAAAAGGAACAAATAATGTTTGAGTTCAGATTTCAAGTCTGTATATATATATATACCTTCTGCTGCTTATCTGAATTTTTCTTCAGACTCAATACATGTGTAATGCTGTATAAACATTCTTATTTTTTAATCTATTTTGAGAGTGACAATTATAAAAAATGATAAAAAACAATGCAATTTTAAGATAGTCCTCCAACCTAGAGTTGATATAGACAGGTATTTACACACGAAGTTTGTCAATTTAACATATTTGTGCCAGAGCAAATGAAGTGAATAGATTTGAAATTTTTGAGAATTAATAATCTTTTAACTAGTTTATATTTACAGTGTGCTTTAAAATTCTTTTCATACTATCACTTGCAAAAATAACTCTTTTGACTAACACATGCAAGGATTTATAAATTTTTTTCTGTCTTTTCTTTCTTATTTTTTTTTTGATCCTGACTTTTCCTTCATATGGAATTAGACATGACAGGACCTTTTCTAATTTGGGCTTCAGGTCTCATTTTCTTTGAACTTCTTAGTTTTATGCTCTGAATAAACTTCAAACACAAAATGCTATCAATGATGCTCCCTAATTTAATTTCATTATCACATTAACCCACATTTTCTATTGCATACATAAAATTAAATATATGATATTAGTGTAAAAATTATAGATTAGGAAAATTGAGACTTACAGAGACTCTGATTTATTCAATACTTGAAAGGCAGCAAAAGCAAATTGGTACTGTGGAAATTTTTATTTTTTTGCACAGAGATAGATGAAGTTAGAGGTTCATTTGCTGGAAATAAATTTAGTTAACATTCTAAATATCCTTTTTTAAAAAGATTTCTTTCTTTCTTTGTTTTTTTTAATTTGAAGGGAGTTTAGAATCAAAAAGCTGCTCTCAGTTGGTTTCTCTGCCCCAAAAGTTCTTGAAAATATATTGGGGAAGCTATACATTAAATTAAAAATAATGTCAATAATATTATTCTCTTTTTTTTCTTTAAAAAACTGGTTTTGACGTGAGGTGATCTGCTTGAATTCTTGGTCAAGGTCAAGATTGCTACTGGTCATTGCTGATCCTCTGGCTTGAAAGTTTAGAGAAGAAAAGCTTCCCATGGTTACACGGAGAAGTCAGCTTTGCAAAATATATTTTCAGCTAAAAACCTAACCAAAGCAGTGATAATGTGGTTAAAAGCTAATTACTCAAATATTCAAAATATCTTTAAAGTCCAAAACTGATTCTCCAACAAGGGAAAGTAATTTCACTTAATGGATTTGAAATAGGGTTGTGCTAGGTCTGCAAATTCCTTTCTTCTTTTCTCAGGTTTCTAATGGAATTGTAAAGTCGACGACATCAGGCTCTGCCTGGAGATTTTTCTTTAGTTATGTCTAATAATTACTCCAGAATGTGAGAAAAAGTGGCATAATCTTAGCTGCTGCATAGCCCTTACAGCACATTTTCAAGCACCAGGTTAGTTGTATAGGAATTAGCGTATGATTAAATCCAACTGGGAGAGAAAGCACGCAGAGTGGATAAAAGCATTTCATCAGGCCCTCAAGCTTCTGCCCGTACTGGCTTTACGTCCCTTACTAGATACATTGAGAGAGATCTGCTAATTATGAAAAAGGTCTGGTCAGCCTTCAAGTTGGAATCATCCCATCCGGAAGGGAAGCCTCCATCCCCACCCCTGTGTATCTGTTGCTAGTACAGCTTCTGAGTATTTGAGTCTTAGGGCTGATATAAATTGATCTGATGACTAAGAGCCCACCAACAAAGGACTGAATTACTGAACATCAGATCAATTGGTCATCAGATCAATTTATATCAGCCCTATGACTCAAATACTCAGAATCTGAGTATTTGATCATACTGTTCTTAGGATCAAAATAAAAATTACGGAATGACTTTATACTCTCCTTTGTCCCAGTTCTGAATGACAACACCCTGTTTTCCTAATTCATATTTCCATTGTTAGATTGCTTTGTTCAAGGTAAAATTAATTATATTATACTTGTAACTGTAGGGCTTAGATAAAGATAAGTAATATCAATCCCAAAACTTTTCTCAGAAGATAATCATTTCATTTTTCTGAACTCTGAGTATGAGAGCTTTTCTCATAATAGTAAAAATTATAAGAATAGATGGCAATCACAGAATGAATACATATAGATGAAATATAAATAGTTCACATGAAAAGGACTGCTCACTCTTTTAATCATTTGACATTAGCTTAATGTATAACTGAAGAATTCTACATGAACACTGTCTAGTCACTTCACCTGGCCCAAATGGCTGTAGAAACCAGGTCCTTCCTCGTCCTGCTGGGTTACTGGAGGGCTGGGTTGGATGTACCGCCCGGCTGGTTTTCACGTCTCCCCTTTTATCCTCTATGGTGGGTATCACCACCACGGGGATAAGTGTGCATTGCTCCAGTGTGCTGTTAGAAGACATGACTTCGGTGTACCCTTCTTCACAATGGCATGTTTTTGTCTGAAGAAGAACAAGAAGATTTATACCAGGCTTGCAAGGTAACCTCTGAAAGCCTAAGGCTTTCAACAAGGATTGCGTCTGAAATTTACTACATGAAATTTCGGTCTTAATTACATAGAGAGGAACAAACTTTTTGAATTATGCACCAATTTATTCTAAAAGTAAAAGCAAGTGTATTCTGAATTGTTTATGTTGATAAAAGGAAAGGAATTAAAAAATATAATTTTTATGCCTCAAGACATGCTTTTTTCTGGGGGTGGGGGAAGGGAGGGATTGCACAAGAGAAAGTGGGATGACAAAGATGAAGCTGGCTGGTCTGCCCTGATGCATTTATACATACCTCGCTACAGAAGGAGTGGGGTTGACTACATGGTGGGTTACAAGACCTGTCAGCATCAGGCTGGCTCACCACCAAGCAGCCCCCTGCAGAATAGAAAATCATATTTTGACAAATAATATCTCTTGCTAAGATAAAAGTACACTGTTGTTAGCAATTTGTCTTTGAATCTTGAACCACTTTGGGAATCCCATGGATTTTTCTGTCAGAGGTTGACTGTGAAATATTTGGCTAACCTTGATGGCCTTATTTAGACACGTGAGACCCTTCTCACCTGAGGGAGAAAGGACAATGCCTGGTACTTAGCAGGTGTTCAAGAGGCGTTTGTTGAAAGGATGATTTTATAGCTGCTATTTTGAAATTTTGTTTTGTATACAACCTGTTTCTGCCAGCAGTTTCCAAGCAAGTCCAGCAATTGAAAAGTAGAACTGATGTTCCTTTAAAGTTAAAATCTTTCTTGGTTATTCAAAGCAATAGTTTTCATGTCCCTTGAGATAACTCTTTATGTGACTACTTCATGAATGCATTTTTTAAACAATGCATATATCTTTTTGAAAAAAAATCAGTATTCCTGCTACTTCAGGATATTTGGGGGGTACAGAGAAGAAAATAAATGTAACTATGAAGTCATTTGTTTTGCACTATTATTTTAACTTGATATTGAAGCTATTTATCACCCTTCTTTGTTCTTTGTCTTCAAGTATACTACCATTTTTTTCTAAGTTGTAAGGTTTAAGATGGGAACGGATGTCATAAAGAAACACTGGCGACATGAAAGAAACTCAGATTTTCAAACTATGCTTGTTCCATTTAATAGAATATTAGCAAAGCAAAATTTTTCCTTATGGAACTGATGATCTTCTGGAACTTAATGAAAGGTGTCTATTGCTAATTCTTTATCTTTTTCTCAATATTATAAATACAAAATATGCACAGAAAAGTTGTAATAGGAAAGCAATTAGTCATTGCAAGGCAATTGCACTTAATTGGCCACATTGAAATTATTTTCATTAAACACATGAAGAAAAAGGAAAGCAATATTTTGAGTTTCTTATAACAAAAATTCATAAATTAAAGCAATTAATCAAGGTAGATAATATAGTTTACATTATTGCCTATTTCTCATAAAGAATTTCATTTCATTTCTCCTAGAAGACGAAAGAAGAATACATATAGAGTTTACCATAAATCATTTACACTTTGGCTTTTTGGTACCAATTAGTATTAGAAAGAAATACATTGGACACTTAGGTCTATTAAAAATAAATTAAAAATGTGGTTTCTATAGGTGAATCTTTTAAAGATGAACTTACCTTTGCATTGGGGAATAGCCCCAACTGCAGTGGGAAAAAACTTTTAACATGAAGAAGGAAAGGCAGACAAATACTATTTGAATGCATATTTGGAAAAAAAAATTCAAACACATGAGGAGCTGTTAAATTGCCTTGGAATAGTTTTTTAAGAAATGAATGTGACCTCTGTAATATCTCCTGGTTCAGAAAGCCCATGTTTCCCTGTCCAGGGCTAGTCTTAACCCACACCTCTTAGGGTCAGGTGGTTGGGGCAGATTTTTTTCTCCCAAATAATAATACTGTGGAAGTTGCTATTATCAAGGATTTCTTGAAATAGCTTTCTCATGTATAAAGTCATATCTTCACAAGAATACAATTCGACATCCTGATTCTGTTTCCATAGGGATGAAAGAAGTAATCAGGTTTCAATAAATCCAGGTAATTTAAAATTCAATATAAAAATTGATAGTTTTCAAAAACCATATTGATCTCTGCTCCTGTTGTCTTACTGTATATATTAAAATTAAATTTATAAATGGATACTACTCAGAGGCATCCAAAGGCACATCACATTTTTCTCCCCACAGTAGGGTTGAAACATAGCAGCAAGTCAGCCAGTTAACTGTCAATACTCCTGCTGCCGTTATGCTGTGGCAATTCCGATGGATCAGATCTATAAAAATAAATTATGTAAGCAGAGGCAATAAATTTGGGGATCTATGTGCATGAGATTGAGGTTCTGGTTCTGAGTTTCTTCTCTTCCTAGGGAATTTGCAGTGTGGTTCACTACATATTTGGAGCCAAGTCTACCCCCTGTTCAAGGGGTCCTTGGGATCTTAATAATTACAGATTAATATAGTTCTTTGCATATATATTTGAGTCAAAACATAACACAATATAAAAGTTCTTCCTTTGGATTTCTTCTTTGGATATGTAATAACTGGGGGATGACGACATAGTATGTGAGCTGCTCAGATAATCTGGGTTTGAGATTTACTAATAGGTCCTCCTTCTTAATAAAAAGAAGCTCTTCTAAATCATAGATTTCTAACTTCAAATAAAATGTTTGGATTTGTATGATCACATTCCCTTGGTGACATTTTTGGTCTGCAATTGTATTGCCTTCAAGTCATAGAAGCAGAAACAGTAAAAAAAAATGTTTTTCTTCTTAACATGTAATACCTTATTAATATATAAAATTTCTAGGAAGGATAAAGTGAACATTATTAATTATAATAACCATGTATTAGAATTAGATGGCATTTTAATTAAATACATTCTAGCAGTTAATAACTAAAAGTGCTAGGTGAGGAAACATTTGAAACATTACAAAATAATTTGTCATTAGTCACCAGAGCTCACGAGCCTTGGATCCCAACTAGGTGTTGAACATGGAAAGAGTATTTTTGTTTTCTTCATTATTTTCTTTAAATAATTATGTGTGTTGGAGGCTTACCTGTTACATTTACACCATCTGATCTTTGACACCAGACTGTTCGAGAAGAGCCCTTCCAAGCACTGGCCATCCACTTATACTCATAACACTGTCCGTCTGCAGAGACACGATAAACATCGTGGGGGGCATTTGCTCACCCAAAAGGACAATCATGAGGACAGAGTATTTTTCTTTTTTGAAACAGAGCATTGTTCTGTCCCCTGGGCTAGAATGCCGTGGCCTCAGCCCAGCTCACAGAAACCTCAAACTCCTGGGGCTCAAGCCTTAGTTCTGCCTCAGCCTCTAGAGAAGCTGGGACTGCAGGCACCTGCCACAATGCCCGGCTGGTTTCTCTACACCCTGGGTTCTTTAACTTCTAAGCTCAAGAGAACCTCTTGCCCTAACCTACCAGAGCATCACCATGCCAAGCCAGGATAGAGTATTAATAACCTGTTTGTGAACAACTGAAAAGTGACAAGAAGTCTATCTCTGGTGTTTCAAATGTCAATTTATTGTCCTGCAGTTGTCATGCAAATGCTGAACAATTTCAGCTCTATATCTAAATTCCAACTAATTTTCCATGTCTCTGTCATACCATCCAGTGGGAACCTAGGTTTTTAGATCAATTGAATTTTTAAAAAGTATTATGAAATATTGAATATACAGATAAGTATGGAGAATAACTAAACGAAATACCTATTCAATTATCAATCATGCAAATATAACACATATTACCATTTAGCCATATTTGCCTTAGTTTTCATTTGCTTGTTGATGAATAAAACATAAATAAATTTGACATCCTATTGTATTTTCTCCTAATCTCATCTCCGTCTGTGTCTGTTCAGCAATATATTCTGAATTAGATGTACGACTTTCTTTGCCACACTTTTCTTTTACTATACACACACATAGATCATATACATGTAAATGATATATAGTTTTATTTTTATGCAGTCTTAAATTTAAAAAATGTATCACAGTCTATGCATTGTTCTAAAACTTAATAGTCAATGTTACAGGCAAAATATTTCTATGTAATTTTTAATGTAGAGACTATCAATTTATCTTAACTGTTACGTAAAATTCAATTGTAGTAAATACCACAATTTATTCAGCCATTCCTTCTCTTAGGTTGTTTTTAATTTTTGCTATTCAAACAATGCCTCCTGTGTCAACCTTGTGTAAATCTACCTTAAGGTAAATACTGTAGATAGATGAACACTTCTGGGTATCACTGTGTGGGTAGCTGCAATTATTACTTTTAATTGTTTTACTATACCCACACACCACGTACATACATGATATATAGTATTATTTTTATGCAGTCTTCAATTAAAAATGTTTCATATTCTATGTGTTGTACTGGAACTTAATAGTTATTTTTGTTGTTATTGCTAATTTTTTTTCCTTCAAAAGGTGACAATTTACATAGCCACCAGCAGGGGACACAAATTACCACTGCTCTAAATACTCATGAACATTTATAGTTTCCAGTTTTTAAATATTTTTGTTAGTCTTGTAGGTAAGGAAAGCTATCTTGTCATTTTAAATTGCAGTTCTTCGATTGCTAAAGCTATTGGGGCATTTGGATTTCCTCTTAAAATTGTTTATTTCCATCTGTTAGCCAATTGCTTTTTTCCCACTAACATCCATGCCTATTCTTATTGGATGTGGGAATTCTTTATTTTAGAATAGTGATTCTCAAGGTGAGGTAAAGAGACCCAGGGCAATCCTGACGTTTATTCGGACAGAGAGAGAGAGAGAGACAGACTGAGAGAGAGAGAGAGAGAGAGAGAGAGAGAATGTGTGTGTGTGTGTGTGTGTGTGTGTTAGAATTTCCCCCTTTCACCTACTTATCTGGGTAAGGTTGTGTTTTTTCATACTGCATATACATAAACTAAAATAAGGTTGCAACAAATTGAGTCTAGAAGCAGATAAGAGAATTCAATGTCTTCCTAAAATTAGACTTTACAGAGATTTGCAAACATTGAAAGAACTATCTTGTCATTAAAATTATTTTCTTTTATTTATTTATTTATTCAATTTTGTTCTATCGTTTGGGATTCATTGACGGTACAAAGAATTAGGTTATACTGATTGCATTTGTTATGTAAAGTCCCTCTTATAATTGTGTCCTGCCCCCAGGAGGTGTACCATACACTGTGACCCCCCAAATCCCCTCTGTCCTCCGTGCCTCCTGCTCTCTCATTCTCCTACCCCCCACCATGTGTTAGGTAATCCACTGCCTATGGAACTGAGTACGTTAGATTCTCGCTCTATTTGTCAAGGGAAACTTATTTTTCAGGAAATATGCTATTTATGATAACAAAATTATTTTATGATTATTTTTAAAAATGTATTGAAGATTTAAAACATTGATCAGTTTTACAGTGTTAAAATTGTGTGTATGTATGTATATATATATATATATATATATATATATCATATATTTCACCAAAGAAAAACACTTTGACATTATCGACCCACTTTACCACAAATTGTGTTTGAGGCCAAAGTTTTAGATTTCTATTTTAGATACTAATCCTGAAAAATTAATTGGTTTCACAAATATCTTTTCTAAATCTGTGGCTTGACCTGTAATCCTATTTATAATCTATTTTATTGTGTCTAAGATTTAAATTGCAATTTATAAGAATTTTTAATCTTTTCTACTTTCATTTGTGCTTTTGGTGTCATATTTAGAAATTTATGAAAATATTCTTCCGTTTTTTAAGTGTTTTAAAGTTTCATTCTTCACCTGAGGTCCATAATTTATCTAGAGCACCATTTTATATATAATCCAACCTAAAGATATTTTTAAGAACTTGATATGGATAAAAATTGGAGTAATATCCTTCATGCATTCATTTCCTCACTGAGTTTCCCTTGCCACTTACCTATATAAGTTAGAACTTGTCCCTGAGATTATTCTGATCCATCAGTCTAAGTGATTTATTATTGGCCAATCACTCTTTTTAACTATTAATGCTTTAGAGTAAGTCTTGATATAAAGCCATGTAAGTCACATGAATTCTTCTCTCACTCTTCCTTTCTAAAAATATTCTGGGATCTTCTAGGTATTTAACCTCTCCAAGTTAATTTTAGAATCAATTTCTCAGGTACAATTTACAATTTATAGGTAAATTGGTATAAAATTGACATGTTATAATGTTAAAGCTTTTTATCCATGAATACTGTCTATTATACCAATGTTTTAGTTCTTTGTCTTCCAATATGATTTTTTAATGTTTTCCATATCTACATTACATGATTTTTGTTAGATTTATTTCTTATAGTTTTATTTTTATTGTTAATGAAATTTTTTCCTAATTAAATTTTATAATTGGTATTTTTGATAAAAAATAGACTACTTTGTATTGGTTTTTAAATTGTGCAATGCTTATGAATTCTTACTTTCAAATACTTGTTTATAAATTCTCTTGACTTTTTAAAATGTAAAGATTAGAAAATATGAGAATTACAATTTCTTCATTATTAAACTTCTGATTATGGTTTGTCTAGAACTTCTTTCACTGAGTTGGAAAGAAGTAGCAAAAGGAGGCATCCTTGTGTTGTTATTAATTGCAAAGGAATGTCTTAAATGTTCTCTCGCATATCATGAAAATCGTAAGTTTTGGTGGCTATCATTTATTGGGTAAAAAATAGTTCCTTCAAGTTCCAGTTTGGTTTGCAAGTTTTTATTGTGAATGAGGATTGAATTTTATAGGCACTTTTTAACAATATATTAAAAATACTATTTTTTTCTGCTAATATGATGAACTGTATTAGTAGGTTTTTCAAGTATTTGGGCATCTTTGCATTTCTACCATTAATTATAATTAGTCATGTTATTAATTATTAAAAAATACATTATTGATTTTGTTAACTAATATTTTATTTTTTATGATGTTGACATGTATTTATTTAGGTAACTTTTATTGATTTACTTTTAGGTAACTTTTAGGTGATTTTTATTGATTGACTTTACTGTCAAGGTTTAACTATCAAGGTTGGGGATATTTTATTCACTTTTTCTCCCTACTTTATTTTTTTTAATTAGGGATTTCACATAAATAGGAGTTGTCTGTTTTTTTAAATTTTGGTAAAACTCATTAAGAGAAGTTTAAGTCTGATTGCATGTAACATATTTAATATATTTGAAAACAGTTCTATACTCTATGACATAGGTTAAATTATAATAATAGTCTAAATTTAAATTGTTTCATTTGTTAGCAAAAACAATTCACAGAATTATCTGGTCTAAACTCTATTCGATTTGTAATGGTGCTGACTTTGCTCTTTCTTTCTTCACTGCTTTCAGCATGAGGTTGTCTATTTTGTTGGTTTGCACAAAGAACAAGCTATTGGTTTTGTTGTTTATCCTCTGTTTATTTTCTATCTCATTAAATTTGTACTTATCGGTTACACTCTATTTCCTTTTTACATTAAAAATATTGCTTGAGTTGAAGTTTATCTCTTTTTTAACTTTCCTCCCTTCTATGGAAACATTTCTTTACCTTCTCCTCCTCTTTGCTGTATCCCAGATAACATTTGATATGTAACGTTCTACAAGTGTGATTTTCAGTTTTTACTTCTGTGTATGTTGTGAGGATTTTTTTGGTAATTCTGTTATCGATTTCTAATTTTATTTCACTGTCATTTGTGGGTGAATAATTCTCTTTCTTGCCTTGAAAATTATTTAATTTACCGTAACCCTTGGCCTTTCTCTGCTCTTTACCTACCCTGTCCTGGTCACATGAAATGTTTCAATTTATTGGTAAATTTAGGAAGATTAAATTGACAGAGTTAATAATTTTATCTAATTCTTGGGTTAAGTCAGTGTTTTAAACTTTCTCTTCAGTGTTTTAAGCTTTCTCTTCCAACTTTTTTTTTTTTTTTTTTGCAGTTTTTGGCTGGGGCTGGTTTTGAACCTGCCACCTCCAGCATATGGGGCCGGCGCCCTACTCCTTTGAGCCACAGGCGCTGCCGCTTGTCTTCAATATCTAGTGTAGAGTGTGAAGCTCAACAAACAACCCTTTTATTCCAACTCGGGTTCTGAACTAATTAAGAAAATTGACATGCAGTATAATAGCAAGTAAGAGGCAAAATACCCCGGTTAATACACTAGATATTCATTCTTTTGTTCTCATCGACACTTTCCCTGTGTTGTTCACAAAATATGACATGAAACAGTCTGTGGTTCTTGATAATGTTACGTATTGCCTAAATAGAGTGAACGATTCTATATGTGCGTATGCCTAACACAAAGACATAAAACATGTATGTTCACATATCAAATTAGATGTTCTATGTCAAATTTAGATTAAAATGATTAATTCTTACAAATAATTTGATACATCAACTTCTGCGAATATAGGAAAATCTCTCATTTCACTGTGGATTTGTAATTTTTGCCTTAATTCTATTCTTTGATTCAAATAAATTGAAGATGTTGTGAGAGTCATACCTGATTATGGCTGTTAAAAGTGCACAAATCATGGGCTTCTGATTATCTCAGATTTCTTTAGTTCATAAAACTGGGAAATATTTTTACAATATTATATCTAATTTGTAAAAGGTGGCAGGATTTCCCTTCCTTTAAATATTTAGAATTCAGAATCATAACTTTAATTCAGCCTTAAGTGAGACCTTAACAAATTTACTTATCAAACAATTCTTTACCCTATGCTTTTGCTTAACAATATAAAACTATAATAAAGTAGTTTTCGTGAATTATAGCACTCACCATCACATGATTTTGTTTCTAACATCTGTTCTGGGCACAAATGTTGATTCTCTAGTTCTTGTATAATCACTGCTCTGGATCGGACCTGTATTCCACCAAAGCCTAGGTCCTCACCATTCACACAGGTCAGCTGACACAGGCTCCAGGAAGACCAGTCCTTCAAATAACAGTCACCTGTAAAAACAGTTTTGTAGTTTATACCCATGCCCATACAGAAAGGCCAGCTAGAGAATATTTTAATCTTATCCCTACTGGGCAATGTTTATAGGCATATCAGTCATCCATAATATTTATAAAATCTCAATTAAGTATTCAATATTTGCCAGTTTGTATGTAATTTTATAATTTAACATAAAATATTGTTATTTTCTGAGAGACTTATTGGTTTACACGTTGCTTAATGATATTAAAAGTAAACTGTAACGTCAAGGAACTTGTCCATTATGATTCATCTCCTCTTAAGGCACAATAAATATTTGATTAAAACCTACCACCACTGTTATCCTTATCATAGTAAAGGGGTTTACCAAAATATACAAAGAACCTGTCTTCTAGGTATTCATAATTTCATGGTTTTTTTTTTTTTTTTTGCTGTTTTTGGCCGGGGCTTGGCCTGAACCTGCCACCTCTGGCTTATAGGGTCAGCACCCTACTCCTTTGAGCCACAGGTGCCGCCCTGTTCATAGTTTCAAAATAGCTTGAACTCCAAGGCTGACCAAGGCTGACCAAGGCTGACCAAGGCTGACCAAGCTGATACTTATGTTTTACTTCTGTTTCTTCCAAGGGAGTAGAGGTGAGACAGCCAATTGAATGGACACAGAACTGGAAATGCCTTCCACTTCCTCTGATCCATGTCTTCAATAAACTTCCTTCTTAAAAACTTATTCATTTAAGAACAATAAACAAGCACAATGATCACGTCATAAATGAGCAAACAGCTGAATTTCCATAATCTGATTATGTGACCAAACCTGAATCAATGGAAAGAAAGAGCATTCCCAGGAGCTCAGAACCCTCCCTCAAGTAATATATCCAAGTGTACCGTATGTAATTTTTGTGTGTTTCACTTCTTTCTCTCATTTATGTTTGTGAGCTCTATTATATGTTTATGTAGTTCCAATGTGTTCATTTTACTGGCCTTTATTCCATTGTGGGATACACCACAATTTAGATATCTATTCTACTATTGATGGGCATATGAAGATTTGTAATTTATTTTTCTTTTGCTATTGTGAATATTTTAGTACAAATCTATTGGTTTTGTTGTTTATCTCCTGTTTATTTTCTATCTCTATTTAATGAGATATCTCTATTTATCTCTATTGGGTATAGACCCAGCAATTTCTGGGGCATAGTGTATCCATATATTCAATGTCTTCAACCATTTTAAGAGTAGGAATGATGTCATTAAGTACATCTTTTCTGTATATCTATCCATTCTTCAGGACTGACTCTTCCGTGATACTGGTAAAAAAAGAACACAGCTAATTATGATAGATACAAATCCATAAGGGTTTCTTATCATTTTATTTATTCTAGCCATATTTCATGAGTAATTCATATGGCCTCATATTATGCTTACAATGACTAATATTAGCACAAAGTTGCCTGGAGATCTGATTAATGAAAAAACTTCCTGTGTCGTGATTAGGAAATCCTGGCAAGACATGGATTATTGACTGACAGATACATGTGTCATAGTAAAGTAGAGTGACTTTTGTAGTTCATTATTAGAGAATATCTTTGGTGCTCCCGAAGGACAGAATATTCTAGTACATTTTAAAAGTGCTAAGGAGAAAAAAAACTGAAAACTTTTAAGTAGTCTAATGTTCTAGAAACACTTCTATCCCTAGGAAATGGCCACTTTTGGTTTATTCAGTTTTCATTTATGCAGGAAAAGCTTCTGAAATTAAAATTAAAAAATTCCTGTCAATATGAATGAAATGTAACTTCACCTCAATGATTGCAAACTACATGGAAATAAACACATACCCTTTTATCAGTAGCCTTTATCTCTTTGGCTATCTACATTTATCACCGTGTATTTTCCAGCAAAACTGAGTAAGTCTTTACGTGGTAGTCTGTGAGTTAAGTAATTATCATCCCAAAATAAACCATGTCAGGCTTCAAAGATTTAACAACAGCAAATGAGAGAGAGACATAGCCTTTTACTAAACATATTTTCAATATTTTGACCACATGAACCATTGTAATGATAAAATTACATTATGCCTGCCAAAGATATGACAATTAAATGCATAAAATGTCTTTCTAAATTCAGTATTCTACTCTTTAAAGCTTATTATTTCATATATTGCTAGCTTTCAAAACACATCCATGTGAAAACTAGCAAAAAAAAGAATCAAAGTGACTAGATGGCAATTTACAAGAGAAGAGCAGGCTACTCTTGGATTAGTAATTACTTTCATTAAAATGGTGTGTTTGCCTTGTTCTGTGTTACATGAGATCCTGTAAGTTACCTTCATATCACTTATAATCTTAAGTTATTTATGTCACTATGAGATTAGCAACTGTCCCTTCTGTTAGAAAGTAAGCTCCACAAGGGCAGGGTCTGTTGGTTGCCAATATACCTCCAACTTCAAGTCCAGGTTTGACCTAATTATATTTGAGGAATAAAAGCCAAATGAATGGGTGTTTGTCCTGCAGGAAGTAAAGTGAAAACATGGCGAGTCTCCATAGCAAGGCACACTCCAGTGCCTGGTGAGGATGCTGGTTCTGCTCAACAAATCCTACTGCTGGTGCTGGAGATTTGGTTGTGAATAGATAGGCCTTCTGACTTGCAGCCTAGGACACTTTCTGTTGACTCTACAGCCATTCAGGACATCACAGTCCAAAGATTCAGTTCTGGGTCCTGCCTAGAGCCCTCACTTGTCTCAAGCTGGGTCTGCTGTGAAATAAAATGGTTTTATACACTGAATTGTGTGTGATATCTTGAATGAGATCAAGTCACTTTCAAGGGCTGCAAATGAAATGGAAATTACTGGATCAACAAAAGGTTATTACTGGTAGGTCTGAGTATGTCTAAGTAGCAATGCTTTGTTTAAGTCTAGAAAGTAAGATTTTATTTTATCTTATTTTATATTTTTAAATTGCATTGTGGTAAGACCATTTAACATGACATCTATCCTCTTAAATTTCTAAGTGTCCAATACCTATACAATATTTTAACTGTAGATACAATATTGTACAACAGATCTCTAGAACTTAATTTCTTTATATAACTAAAACTTTATACCCATTGACGAGGACTTGCTGTTCAGATTTTTGTTGTTTTTTTAAAATAATATTTATTTCTTAAACTGAAGTGGATAAAAATATCCAGGTGTGCCAAGACCAGTACCACAGTTGAATGTCCACAAAGTCTATCAGGAGCTATTTTTTTTATTGCTTTATGAAATTTCATTAAGTTCATCTAAAGAATAAGTTATAGACTACCAATATTATCAATGCAAATAATTTTTTTACTAAGATCAGTAAATTTTGAGTGAATGGATTTGTAGCCCATGTTTTCAGCTTTTCTAGCTTATTAGGGGCTCCATCTCAATATTTAAAAATTTTTTCAAAATATATGTTATCCATTTTTTAACTTCCTCAAATCATATATTGTTTTAAACAATTGTTTTACACAATTGTTTTACAATCATATATTTTATTTTATTTATTTATTTTTTTGGAGACAGAGTCTCACGCTCTTGCCCTGGATAGAGTGCTGTCACGTCATAGCTAATAGCAACCTCCAACTCTTGGGCTCAGATGATCCTCTTGCCTCAGTTTTTCTATTTTTAGTAGAGATGAGGTCTTGCTTTTTCTCAGGCTGGTCTTGAACTCATGAGCTCAAGGGATCTGCCTGCCTTGGCCTCCCAGAGTGCTAGGATTACAGGCATCAGCCACCAGGTCTGGTCCCAAATCACATATTTTTACACAGAAAATATGTTTTATGGTCATTCATTATTTTTTTTTCTGAATCCTTACTTTAATCTTTTTGAGATTTTATTCAAGAGAACACATTTTTAAAGAGATGTATTTTTCTTGTCATAATTATAAGCAAATTAGGAGATTAAGTTTTCCATTTGGGGTAAAATATAGGTAATTCACTTCTAATCTTGTTTATTTACATCCCATTAACAAATTGTTGCCTCTTTATGTTTCTTAAGGATGGATTTCCTAGCTTATTATTACTTTAAATTTTTGCTACAATTCCTTGCATGGTTCCTAAATTCCTAAATATTAGCTTACCACATCTGCCAATTTTCTTACATTGTTTGATATACAATGTTTGCTTTCTACATTTTTACTGCATGTACCCATTGTGTCAACATTGAATATGTATATTTTTCAGTATGTTGTAAGTATTCTATTTTAAAAATTTTGTATTTCAGTTGCAAGTATTCTGTTTAAAATTTTTTTTCTCAATGCTTTCCTTATTCTCTATTTTTCTATTATTTATCTTTTAACTAGGATGAATCTAGGTGTGAGTTTATCATTGATTCTACACAGGACCTAGAGTAAGCTATCATTATAAGGACTTAAATCTTTCTTTAACCATTATGTGTGTAAACATTCTTCCTCTGTTCTGTCCTCTGGAAATCTGAAATAGGTTATCTTTAATCCCTGTATTCTCAACTTTTATTTCATACTTCTCCTGTTGACCATGGACTTAAGGCCTTCATTGCCATGTCCTACAGAAGTTAAAACTCCAGAGAAGTGTCAAGAGAGGCCATGGGGGAGACCTGGATTTAACCTCTACCTGACAGCAACGAGGCAGTGATCCCCTTTGCTCACAGGTGCAGTGTCTGGCTGTCAGCATAGATATTACTGAATAAGAAGACAGCTGACATCCTTTAACTTACACATGTAACCCTTCTTGACTCTGGTCCTAGAAAGAAATAACCAAAATCTGAATTCTGTTTTGTTCTTGTTACCTGGGCAAGGCTGGGTGCAGGTTTCCTCTAGAACCATGTTTCTGTTTCCATCTATAATGGGTTCAATGTCAGCACAGAATTCCTCATCCACCACTTTGCTGAAATCATCACCTGAGCCATCACTCACTACACAAGAAATATTCCTTATTCTGGTCCCTTCTCCACACTGGGCCTCCTGAAATGGAGGAAGAAATAACTAATTAGGAAAAGAGAAATAATTAATCACAGAGCTCATCACATACAGTCATCTTTGCACCCTTGATTATTATTTATGAACAGTTGGGGAAACATTGGGAGCCTTAGGGAAGAAGCCTTATCGGGCACTAGCTATAAAACACACACTGAACAATTTATTTGCTTTCTAGTCAAAGACAGGCACATAAATTTTCATTAAAATGAATTGGTCTCTAAATGTTTTCAGAAGTACTGGGCAGGGACCAAACTAATTAAATGGTGGTAAAATGGCGAGGCACCTTAAAAGTCTTTAAGAAGAAGCTTGCCACCTATAAGCTCTAAAAAATATTTCTGAGATGAAGTCTCCCAGACACACAGCATGCGCTTCCATACAGCTTCATGAGATTTTATACCTGCGCTTGGCATGGAGACCACTGGCCATACTGCCACCGATAACAGGGCTTCACGGGGCAAGGTTTGGACTGGTCCATCAGAGAAGGGCACGGCCTTCCGTCACCCTGAAAGGGCTGGGTTACAGTTCGTCTTCGGATCATTTTTCCTTTAAGAGATATAAAGTGTTGCAATTTTGGTGATACGCCCCAGTTATACAAAAATACATCTTGTTGGGAGAGGACGTCACACCGTATACCGTGAGGAAATCCAGGAAGGAGCAAGGCTCAGATGCTTTGGAGAGAAAGACCCCGATTTCAACCTTTCTGAAGAGTATCTCATATGACTTAAAGCAAGAGGGACATTTTATTTCATACTCCTTGACTATTAGTTTAGTGCTAATTGAGACACAAACGAACCTGTGAGGCCACATGTGTGAGAACATTCTGACCAAGGCGACCAGTCGGAAAGCTGACAGTTCACAGGGCACTCCACCACGCAGGACGTGTTCATCTGCCAGGTCTTCTCCAGGCCGAGCTGAAAGAACAGAGGCAGATCTGTGTGTACCGCCACAGAGGGTGACCGGCGTGTGCTGTCAGGTGGGCAGAGAGCCAGAAAGAGTGGGTGGGGTGGGCAATCTGGGGGACAGAATAGGAAGGGACCTGAAGCAGGGTGGGACATCAGGGCGCAGGATGAAGGGAGGGGCCAGTGACCCTGCAGACTTGAACATTTTCAATAAGTAAAGGAAATTTGGGGAAATTATTTAATCTACAAAATTAGTTCAATTTTAAATCCCAAAATTAGTTCAATTTCCCTAAATGAGGAATAAATAGGTATACACACAATTAATTTCCATTAATTAAAAACCAAGAATATCATTAATATTTAGACCTACAATTGTATCTTTGGGATATTATTATTTTTGTACATTCGCGTTAAACTGTAAAGCAAAGGGAAAGAGTCTAAAGACAAACTCACTCCAGATTAATCACGTAATGTGTGCAGATAATACCAACATCAGTTTTTAATAAGCTATTTTTCTCAAAAGGAAACGTGAGTTTCCAGAGTTTTTCAATTTTGAATAGTCTATGTGGGTTTTTTACAAATATTTTTCTCTTTTAAAACTGGTTTTAGAAACTGAGGTAAAATTCACTTACTTTGGTGCAAATTTTCTCATTCAATAATGATGTTATGCCATTTCTTTGGCATTTGGGTTCTGTTATTTATCACTGAAATATTCTGCTTTTAAAATATATGATGAGGTTTCTAATTCTTCTACTGTATATTACAACATTTAAAAATCCACCTGCCTTCCCGAGGCAGGTGGATTGCCTGAGCTCAGGAGTTTGAGACCAGCCTGAGCCACAGCGAAACCTCGTCTCTAAAAATAGCTGGGTGTTGTGGCAGGTGCCTGTAGTTCCAGCTACTCGGGAGGCTGGAGAATAGCTTGAGGCAAGAGAATTGCTTGAGCCCAGGAGTTTGAGGTTGCTGTGAGCTGTGACTGCCACAGTTGTCGAGGGCAACAAAGTGAGGCTGCGTCTCAGGGAAAAAAAAAAAGTTTAAGGCACAAAGTAGCATTGAAATAGGAACATTTAAGACTTGTTCTGAGAATAAAAAATGTTTTGATTGATAATTCTTGGAATTTTCAAGACCATTTCTCTTTCTGCATAAAAAGAAGTTCATATTTTCTAATTTATATAGCAGAAGATACCGACAGAAGCTGTGTTTCATGTATAGCTCTGGGCTCTAAGTTATCTACTGATAGAGCATCAGATCAACGCCGTGTGGGCTGTATCCCTGTTCCTTTTGTATTCTATACCAGTAATACTTGACAAAGCTGAGTGTTGGGATGAAGACGTTTACCTTATCACTTGATTAAAGTCTTAAAAGTTCTCTTAAAAGTTATGGGAGGTTGGAGATAACAACTTAAAAAAAAGTGTCATATTTGAAAATAAATGTGTTACAGTTGAGGTAGATAATAGTTTCATGGAGAAAGAGTTTCAGTCACAGAATTCAACTATTACTGACTTACTTCATTACAGAGGAAGAGAGGATGTCCGTTTAGAGCTGTCTGGGTATCACTACATACTTAAACCTGCTCTGATTCTTTTCCTTACATTTCTCTTTCTCCTCTCTTTGTCTTTCTTTCCCTCCCCCTCATATTCATCTAAACAAATATGGCTAAATAAATTAGAAGAGACAGAAGAAATCTATGCAAAAATCAAAACCAGAAAAAACAAGGACAAACAAGTTACTAGGTATCAAAAGAGAAAATTTCAGAAAGTGTCTGAAAAACACCACACATAAAAATATGATATCAATTCTACGTGAATTTAACTCTAATTTTCGTCTTTGCTGAGTAGTAATGCCATCTTTGTGGCTGTTGGGCACACAGCAGGTGCCATCCACTGCTGTCACCCTGAATGTTGA
This sequence comes from Perodicticus potto, assembly GCA_963574655.1. Taxonomy (NCBI): domain Eukaryota; kingdom Metazoa; phylum Chordata; class Mammalia; order Primates; family Lorisidae; genus Perodicticus; species Perodicticus potto. Next base: position 18,009 of record CAUYRH010170387.1, on the reverse strand, counting down.
CTGCAGGGTTTGCACAGTGAAAAACAATTTTTTTTTTTCTGAGACAGACTCTTACTAGTCCTACTGTGTCACCCTGGGTAGAGTACCGGGGCGTCACAGCTCACAGCAACCTCAAACTCTTGGGCTCAAGCGATTCTCTTGCCTCAGCCTCCCAAGTAGCTGGGACTACAGGCACCTGCCACAACACCTGGTGATTTTTTGCTATAGTTGTCAGTGTTGTTTAGCAAGCCCGGGCTGGCTTCGAACCTGCCAGCCTTCATGTATGTGGCCGGCGTCCTAACCACTGAGATATGGGCACTGAGCCAAATTTTAACTCTTTTAAGACAGAATTTGCCAGAATGTTAAAATTCCCATCCCTAATTGTAACCGAAGTATTCAAATATGATAATATTTGCACATAAGGATAAACTTAGCTAGGTTCACAGATAATTGAAATTTGTTATTTCCAAAGTTTTTATGCAAATTTTACTTAAGAAATTGAGGACCATATTTATAGCCTTGTCCTTTAGTATATAAAATAATTTAAAATTGGTCATGTATGGTTTTGGTTCCTCTTTCCAAAAGCTCTCAGAGCTATTTCCTTTACATTTTAGTCTAACACTGGAGGGCACTGATGTGAGCATTTTCCAAAAAGGAGGACATACTGATGAACTAGAAGTAGATTACAGAAAGCTCTCCAGCCGGTATATGATTATCATAACCATCATTAATAATAATAATGCTATTTTTATAATGGTTAGTTATATCACTTCAATGTCATCAGTTTCAAAACCAAAATGATTGAAGTGTGACATTTTCAATTATTTAAATCTGAGGTATAAATAGACTTATAAGCTTCTGGAAGAAGGCATTTGTTAACCTCACAACTTGTGTTTACAACAGATGTCTTCGTGGCACACGTGGGAGTTCTGCTCCCGTGGACAGAGGCATAAGAAAGGTAAGTGAGGTCCACATGATAAAGATATCACAGGAATTAAAATAATTCCATCTAGAGTTTTCCCTTAGGAGTCAGAACAATTTACTGTGGACTTCTAATAACTCTCAGATGTGTAAACAGAAGTGGTGGTGGTGACCATGTCTGCCGAGCTCTAATTACAGGATAAGCCCCATCTGGTCACTCCAGACCTGGCTGGAATCTGACCCACAGATGCACAGGGAGTTAAAACTTGGCAGGGATGTGAGTACCTTTTTGGTATGGAAATTAGATAAATTTATGATAACATGAAATGTAGTTTTATGAAAATCAAGAAAGGCTAACAACTATGTTTCCTCACATTTCAGAAGCTCATGTTTAGTTACGATAATGTTACTTTCGTCAATTAGAGAATTACCAGGTATAATTCCCTGAACCTATAAGATAAATAATGGCAGACTTCTTTCCTTTGTTTGAATTTTAAGCTCTCTTTTAATGAGACCTGAATACTTAAGACTCTCACAGCTGGGTACAATATCCTAATATCAAAATCTGCTACTAAACCACATGTGATCAATGTTTAGCAATAAAAAGAATAAATGATGGATCTTGGCAGGTGTCCCAGGCACTCCACAAAATTCATATCAAATTACAAAAGATGATGAGTAGTCTGATCAAGATTTATTGCCTTTATTCACCTCTATTACTTATTGTTCCCCAAGCATTTCTTTCAGAATAGGCTAATTAGCATACCTTTGGGCTCCAAGCAGGACAAAATACAGGAAATTATATATAGAAATCAGTAGTGTTGGACACTGTTTCTTTCCAAGCCTGTGAATGGTGCAGAAAAACATCTGCTGGCAATAAACTGCACGGAGCACAGGTCACTTGGCTCAGCATGACTTGAAATTATCAGGGAAGAATTTACTCACCAAGATCTAACACAGCTTCCACTCACCTCTTCGCAATATTTCAGGTCAACCGACTTGCCATCACTTCGAACGCAATCCAGCATCCTTGTTTTAATGCCATTTCCACAAACTGCCTTCTCACTCAGCTGACATGTACTCCAGTCTGAAAGGAACGAAGCACATGAGAACAGAAGGATATGTATGAAACAGATTTTAAATTAAACTTTGATGACCTGAATCCCATACTTAATTCACAACTGCTTCCTAAGCCCCATAATCAATCATCCCACATGCAGAGCATATGGGTCTCAGCTTTGAACATATCAGGAATCACATGGAATTGCTGGGGTTGCACATAACTACAGGGATTATTCGTGAAGGCAGATGTTGACTTGACAACCTTGACAGTTAGTCATTTGGCGATTATTGTAAAAATGGCTTCCGCCTATAGATCAATGTCACTTAAAAACGCTTTTTTCTTAATAAAAGTAGAATTTGAAATCTTAGCATTATTTTTATATTAGCAGAATAATCATAATTTTAGCAGATGGTACTGTGTAGTATATTCAAATAAAACACCATGTATTTCGCTTACTGTCCAAATTCAGAATGCACTAAAATGCATACTTATTTATTTGAAAAATCACTTTGGCTCTATTTATTTAATTCTCTATGTCTTTTGCAAAATAATTTCTTCCATCTTTCTCTACAGGGTAACACAGCATGTCCCAGAGAACCTTGTTTTCTTTTTTTTGTCAAAACAAATTGAAGAGAAAAACCAAAAGAAACAAAAAACCAGTATTACTATTTCGCGCCATTGTGCAATTTCTTGAGTTTGTTTTTCAGTGTCAAAAATTCCAAAGTCAGTTTTGGTGTTGTCCCAAATCATATGAACCAAAAATATTTTCTTTCTTACAGTATTTGCCCTGATGAGAATAAATAATTTTTTGGGGGAGGGTAAATTTATAACAAGCCTGCTTTTCTGAACATACTTCCATTTTTTCTTTAGCTCCATCTTTTGTTGCACTGACTCACAGTCTCTGGCGAGTTTAAGATTGCAGGCATTTTTATGTAAAACTGATCATGTTTATAAACTGCCCATACAACGCAAGAACTGTCACCATGGTATGTTAGATCAATTAAATATATTCTGAAAAAGGAACCATCTTTCACTAAATCTGGTAACTGAGGGAAAAATATTTCTTTTATTTATACCTTCCTGAAATGGGAGGATGTGTTAAAAAACAGGATCACTTAAAATATTCTCAACCTACTTTAATGGATGATGTCTATGTGATATTTTCATTCTTTATATTTGGAAATTTACTTAAAAATAGAACAGATAACTATTTATTTAACTTAATAAGTAATGATTTCCAGGAGAATAAGCTTCATGTCCGAAAGGCCCACAGACGGTGATGTACTATCCTGATGACAATGCCTCGGAGCTGAGGACCGGGATCTGGCCTGTACTCTGTGCTCAGATGACTGGCCACACACCTGTTACGTTATAATCATAGTGGTAGCAATTCTTGTTCAGGTTACAGGGCTCCTTCTCCACAGCATCAGGGCAAGATCTTCCTTCATCAGCAGGTTGTCTGATGGGGTCAGCTGACCTTTGCCGGAAACTGCTTTGATTGCAAGGCTTAAAAAGAACAACACAGCTTCTCAGAAAGGTGAATACTCAGCCACATGATAGCTGGGGAATTAGGGAGGGCACTGGAGCAGAAGTTAGAACATTTGGGTCACTGACTAACTTGGACAAGGCAGTTAATCTCATTCATTATGTCTCAGTTTTTCTGGGTTTAAAATGAAGGTGCTGGATGAGATTCTGATGTCCCAACCATCAATAAGATGCTTAAGATGCTATGGGTCAGATACTAATACGCAGATCACCTCACAGCTACAAAAACACATGCATATGTGTTCATTCTTTATTATGGAATGCTTGTAATATATAATTATATATATAATTTCTATATAATGTGTATATATATTTATAGTCTCTTATACCCAAACTATTTTGAAGATGATTTTAAATAAATATCTATGTGTTAGTGACATTTTTTCTAATGCAGACATCCACATGCACACAAACAGAAATCTGAAAAGACTGGCTTGCCACTCTCTTCCAGAGAATGCTGGGCACAGTCTTCTGAGAACATGAAGCAGGTAGGGACAAGCCACTTTGGACTTTTTCAGGACTAAAATAATTGCTTCCTCCTCCTCTGCTCCACTGCACTTTGCTCACACCATTGGATTGACACGGATTGCCTGACAACGGTGTGAATGCCGTCCCGGCCAGGCTCCTCTCTGTGGTGTGAACACACTGACAGAACACCCGGGTTTTCAGGTCTGTATGTTCTTCACACCGAATGCAGTTCCTGATAGGCAGAAAATGCTTTATCTGTGTTTGTTTAATGAAGGCTTGAATGAGGAAATAGAGTGAATTAAGGTAAAATAGAAAGCTCAAGAAGCACAGTTATGCAGTTAGTTAAATATTATTTGCATACCAATGTTTTTCTTGGTAAGTTCTCAGAGGTACAAAATGCATTTTATTAGCTCTTTAGGTACATGGTAGAGCCTCAGTTATTCTTCTAAAATAATTACCTTTGGTCATTTAAAACAGAAACCAAATGGACAAAGTTCTAGGGAAGTGGTTCCTGTTATTGGGACTCCTGTTAATGAGGTTAAGTGGCCAAGGTTTATTATTGCCTCATTTATAAAAATGGAATCCCTTTGCAATACACTCTGAGACAAAGAGAATCTCACAATTATAAAAATAGTTAGACATTGTAGAATACGGCCTAACTATCTGGGGTAACTTCAAGTGTGAGAATACGAAATTAGAATGAAAAATCAATTGCATATTCTTGTGAAATAGTGGATTCCTTTTTGCAATTAAACCTGTACTAAAGACAACTGCCAGCTCTGTTTTTCTCCTGTTTTAACAAGTGGCTGCCAATCAGCATTTTTAATAATAACATGGAGAAGGAAAATCAATTTCTCCTTGCAAAACATATACCATAGATTCTTCATTGAAATTGTTTTATGTTATATTTTAACTAATAATCCACATTAGATATATATTTTTTCCCATGCTTTCAATGCTGTTTTTGAAATGTACATCTTTACAAAAGTGCCCAAGGGTAAGCCGGATATCCTAGGTGAGAAGACAGATGTGTTTCAAATGACTCTCTTCCCAGTGTCCAATGGAAAAGCCCCTACTGGTTGTTGAAATCTAGAAGCATTGTGTGATTTGAAATGCTCAGCTGGCTTTCCAGGCCCAGAGGGGCCCAGAGTCAGTGTGCAAAAAGGGATTCACTGCTATGCAGCTTTCTTCTTTCTGCTCAGTCTCTTACGCAGGATCTTTTGCTTTTTAGTGGTAATCCCCCAGCTGCAGTACCCTCACTGTGTGAAAGATTATTCCCACCATTTAAATAAAATGGATTGGGCAAATAGCAAGGGATGACAATCACCTGACCCCATTAAAGTACCTTCTCTAGCGCTCACTCATTTTCTCTTTTACCTGCAGGGAATCATTATCACACTGTGGTTTTTTTTAACATGCTGTGTATTTCTAAGGCAAATTGAAGGCCTTTTTTGCTGGGTGAGGAGGATGGGTTGAGAAGGAGCATAAAGCTCACAAGAGGTCTAACGGTTTTCATGTGAGTGGAAACGTTGCTGAGTTTAAATGACACAGAGGATGAAGAGACCAAGGAAACACACCATGCTTTGGTAAATACGGCACACAAACATATGTTATACATTGAAGTTATTATATTTTCTTAGTAATACCTTTAGTGGTAATACATTAAGTAAACTCTTTTGCCTTTGCTTTGTTGATATAAGAAAAAAGAAATTGAATAAACTTTATAAATAATAAAATGGTACAATCATCTCACCAAAACACATTGGGTCCATGGACCCCATTCAGATATCACACAGTCTTCCGGGCATGGTAATTTGCATTCTCTCGAGCCCAGGGGCATCTCTTCTGGGTCACAGAGGTAATCCTCTACATGTTCAGAAGGGCCATCGGCTGTATTCTGCATGCACCTAGAAGAGGACAGGTGGTTCTCCTTAAGGCATCATCATGGGGTTGGGGGGAAGGTAGCTTTGTATCTAATGAATAAAATTCTCCAAAAATGAAGACTTAAAAGGATCACTGCCTCCCTCAAGTATTTGTAGTGCTTCTGCATGATTTGAGGATATATGATTGCACGCACGATCATAAACTCTGAATATAAAACATAATCTTTGTATATATGTTTATTCTCCACATGTCAGGTAATCTTCCTCTGAAAGGAAAAGGTCATTTCTACTCATAGGAGGCAGGAACTAATGAGCAGTGGTCCAAAGTTGTAAGGGTTGGCAGCAATGCTATATGCTTGTGCAAAAACCCTGCAGGAGGAGGCGCACTGACCACAAACGATAACAAGAAGGCCACTCCCTATATCTCTGCTAGACCAGTTACAAGATAGCCCGTTGCACATATAGTTCCGGGAAAGGAGCTTGCATGGGACTGTTCCAACCAACGGCCACTGTTCCAACCAACGGCCACCCAACCCTCCTTTTCCTCATGACTATAAATACGCCTGGAGTGAAGAATAAAGGGGGAGGGCTCTCAGAGGGGGGCTCTCAGAGACCCTAACTCTAAGCCTCAGCTTCTCTTATATTCTTGGTGTGTGTTTGTTTCCTTGTTACTTATGGGCTCGTGGGGGGCTGATATCCCCTTAGATAACATCAGCGACGAGGTCTTGCTAATTCAAGGCACCTTCCCGTCTACCCGTTCTCGATCCAGCAAGGTTATTATCTTCCTGGTCAGTGTCGTGGTAATTACAGCCCTCGTTCTTCTCTTACTAAAGTTTCTATGAACCTCTTTCACTTTTCATACGCCTTACTCGAGGCTCGTCACCCCTAGTTCTCACTGGACGAGAACTAGAAGGCGACACAAAGTGATTCATGTAACACATATAATTCATTTTTTTCTTCTCAAGAAAGTGGTGGATTCTATGGAAAAGTAGAGTTGAGTCACATATGTGAGAGGTTTCATTGAGGTTTTTCAAAGACAAATAGAGGTATTTATCAATTTGTTCTGTCATTTAGAAAGTATTGTCAGCTAACTTTAAAAGAAATGCAAAAATGAAAAGACAATTACATTTGTGATAGCACAAATTCTCTAAATGTGGTTATTTGGGTCTTCCTACTTCTTGACCTTTTTAACAATTGTTCATTTTCTTTTAAGTAGAATAAATTTTATTCTATTGCATGCCATCATGAAGGGTTCTTTATCTCTTAGTAGTCTGATTAGTGTGGCTAGTATCATACTTTATTTTCTTGTATGTAATAATCTCTCTTGGCACTTCAGTATGATAGCAGAAGAGAAAAACTTTATCCCTCATCTATAATTAGAGAAGGTCAGCCAACTTGATGGGTTTGGGAGACAAAAAAGATGGCTTGAACTCTCAAACCTACTCCAATGTTTGAAATGTCAATTGCACTGCATTACCAATTATATCTGAAATCTCAGCTTTTCTCAGGGATTTACCATCACTGGACACATTCACAAATCTCCTCTGCAAGATCATCTTTCTATGCAGTGCTGCTGAATTTAAGAGAAATGTCCTTTACCTGTGGGACACTTTCTATGACTGGAAGATTATGCTGTTGGTCAGGTCTTAATTGGGTGCACAGCCTACAAAATACCTATATAAATACATACCTCTGCATTTTTTAATATACTGGATAAGTGCTTAAAAAATACCCCAAATATGAAGAGGTAGATATTTATATGATTTCATCGTTGAAAGAAAAATTCAAATTATGAATCTCTTTAGGAGAATTTTAGTTTCCCAGGAAAAAGTTCTACTTTCAATAGCATTTTAAAAATGTTATGTTGATAGCAGCTTAGAGGGGACATAGGGCAGAGAAGGCATTTCAATGCTCAAAAGTTTTTGCTGTATGAAAAGATTACATTCATGGTCGGGACTGATACAACAGATAAGGATTAACTTGTATGATTTCCTATTGATCCAAAGCTAAGAATAGAAGTCCAATACTGTATTAAGTAGTTATACACATATATCTTCATTTTCAACAGCTTTTCTCCTTAATTTTGTATTATCTAGGTACTATATTCATTTTAAGAAAATCAGAAGAAATAATAGAAATTCACATAATTCCATCACTTAGAGATAACCACTCTTAATAGACTATATTTATTTGTTAAAATAAATTTAACAGACTATTATTTTAAACATACGCTTTTATTTTGTAAAATAGGAGCAAACTTTATCTATTATTTAAACCATTAAAAAACAACACTATGGATAGTATGGACATCTTGTATCATTAACTATTTTTTTTAAAGATACATCTTTATTTTCTATTTTTGAATTCCACTGCTTGAATGTGCCACAATTGCTGAAAAATCCTTACTGTTGGCGTTTAGACTATTTATAGGTTTTATTTATTTTATTTGGTGTCGACAATTTGAAAAATCACCCTATATACAGAATAAATATTTGGATCAAGTTCTGAGACCAAAGGAAGGCACTTTAAATTCATTTCACCTTTGTCAAATGTTTGGCCTTTCTCTTTTCTAAGGAGCAAGAATTATGCTTTGGGAAAACTGATTTGTGTTTGAAATACACAGTGTAGAACAAAGTTGGAAGTAAAAGGCGGAGCAGAGGACCACCACAGGTGCTGTCATAAGGAGGTGCATTGATTGTCTGCAGAGAATTAAAAGACAACAACAACGACTAAATCTGTGTTTTGTTATTACCCTTGTACTGATAGTTCTAAAAGATGTCAGTGAAGAACAAAATCCGTTCTTACCAGCAAAGCACTTCTACCAGCTTGACAAGTCCAACTCTCTTAAAAGAGAAAAAATGTGATTGAATATGTTTAAACCTGCTTTTTTATAGACTTATTTATCTTGAAATGTCACCCAATGCTTGCATCGAAACAGGACATTTTGACCGTAATTAGCAAAGGATTTGGTTAGGGAGGTGTACTACTCAATCAGCAACAAACAGGAACATTATTACATGATCAGAGATCACAATCAATACTGACCTTCTCTTTTCTCTGTTTGCATTGAAGAGGTTTACTGAAAAACTAAATTGGCCTGAAAAGTTCTATTGTTTAGCATATGTTTGGAAATGTTGAGAATATTTACAAAGCAAAAAGAAACAATGAACACAGATAATTGAAGAGAAAGCTGAAAACAAAACCATAATCCACTTCTTTCATTATAATTTCTATTTTTAATATAAAAACAACTAACCTGATCAAATTATTAATATATAGAAATATTTTAAATTTTTCATGAAAAAATTTAATTTGGAAGGAGAATAGTGGAAAACAGAATCTCCCTTTCTTCTGTTTTTCTGTCTATTTGTTACCTCCTACCACCACTCAAGTCAGGGAAAAATAATCTGAGAGTTCAGATGGGCTACTGGAAAAAGAAATAGAAAGCTTTTTATTGTAAGTAAAGTTATACATAGGTTTATACGTAAAGGTTTATGATATAAATTCCCATTTGTTCTAATTTCCTATGGAAAAGGATTAATGCGTATCTTAAACTTTAAATTCACAAAAAATTCGGTTATGAGTAAGAACTTCATAACGAGTTCTGCTTTTGTTTGTCAAGCCATTTTTATTTACTTTTATAAATTTAGGGTATATGTATACAAGTGCAGTTTTGCCACATGGATATAGTCCGTAGTGGTGAATTCTGGGTTTTTCGTTTTAACCGTTGCTTGAATTGTGCACATTGTACCCAGCAGGCAATTTCTCATCTCTCAGCCCCTTCCTACTCTCCCGCCTTTCCAAGTCTCCAGTGTCGACTACTCGACATTGGAGGAATTAAGTCATGAATAGGACAATATGAATTGTCATCAATATGACAATTTCTCTGTTTAGAGTAACTATAGAGTTTAATTGAGGTAACAAACATCTAACAGACGTGATCATTTCCATACAAGGAGGGGTACATGGGGTATCCAACCCTGTTGGTCCACAGGATTTTTCTGCAATTAGGAAAATACATTCTCTGCTGTCCAACAGAGAGTTGCTAGCCTCATGCCACTACTGAGCACTTGAAATATGGCTAGGATAACTGAGGACATGCATTTTTAGTTCTACGTAACCTTAATTAGTTTAAATGTAAATCGGCATGGTGGGAATCAGATGTGGCTAGTGGCTGCCCTATTGGGCAGTGTAGCTAAAAAGGAACGAGTAAGAAACAAGAGGATGTCAAGGGTTCCAATGGAGACGTCTCTGGCTGAGCCAGTCTGATAAAAAGGAGCAAGAATTTAAAACAGATTATTTTTTAAAATCCACTTAGAAATATATTTAGCCATTAAGAAAAAAAGGAATTGGGATTGTAAATCTGCATTAGTTCAGATTCACTATGATGTTTCTTCACTTCAAGAGTATCCAGAAGTGAAGCTTCCTAAATTAGAAGTATTATAAACTGCTGCTTGAAGCACATCCTCTTAGAGTTTCCCGTGAGTACATTCTCTAACAACAAAGCCAAGATAAATTTAAGCAGGAGCCTGGGGAGGAGTGTGCGTGACATACACGTGAAAGTGGAAGATGGTTATGTGTCTTGCTTCTCTGTGCAATTAGGCTTGGCCTTACCTCACTTTTCGGGTTTGCACGCCCTCACCACAGTTATCCCGCATATTCACAAAGGTCACCTTGCAGACACTCCAGGGCTCTGTGACCCAAATGTACTGGCTGCAGTCACTGTGGCATGGGACGACCTCATACACCTGAAACACACACACGGTGTCAGTGATCAGGTAATCCTAGGGGAGTGCGTGGGAAGACTCGCACCACAACAATCATTGCTTCACTAGTAAGCTCCTTCCACGCCCTCCTCTACTGTTCATTATTCTAAAACAGCAGCAGAGAGAACTCCTTGGCGAGCCCTGTCGTAGCCTGTGGCTCTTGCCAGAGTGTTGCAGGGGTAGATCTGATCCGCTGAACTGCAATAGATGCGTTACTCATTTCCTGTGCTGACCCTTTACCACACTGTATTACAATTTCTTAGACCATCTATTTTGCTCACAGTTATGTCTTTCTTTGACACTAAGCTCAGAGTACTCACATGCTGGGCACTTAATATAGATTTGTTGAGTACAAGCAGGTGAGTGGATGAATTAGATGGATATATAAATATAGCTGTTTTTCATATAAATATAATTTGGCCTGTTTTCCAGATAAATATGTGTGATGATAAGAATTTACTTTTCTTGCGTTTTGTATATAAACTAAATTGAAAGATAAACAATTCTTTAAAAAGTCATCTTAAAATTAATCCTCATTTGAGATGAAGGCGAGGTCTGAAATTGGTCTCCCTTTATAGCTACATCCCCGCGCCATGAAGGCCACATAAATAAAAGCAAACTGGTTGTGCTCTGGTGTCCATAAGCCCCACATGTTGGAAGTATGCTTGAGTTGCAGGATTTTTTAGAGCAATGAACCAATTACGCTCTTTTCTCAATGAGAAGAACTAAATAAAAGAAATAAATGGCCCACAATTCACAGCAACAAAGCAGGCTCAAACATGAAAGCAAAATATTTTAAGATGTTTTCATAATCTGATATTTTACACACAAACTATAATTTGTAAATGTTTTATGTAAATAATTACTGAACATATGGATTTCGATAGCTCATTGGAGCCATTCATTTGTGTCAATTTTAGTGGGCTAAGATCCCAAGTGAAATGAATACAATGCACCTATCCAAATGGAAATAAAAAATATGCAATTCTGGAATCAGATTCTGCAATGATCACATAAGTGACCACATTCACATTTGGGTGCTCTGTTAAAATAGAACTAAATAGCACAGGGGAAAATATTACCCTACAATTTGTAGGGAAGGGGAAATGCTGTTTTCTCTAATCCCAGGATGGCTTTCATTTTAATCTCCTAAATTGAAGTGAATACAGATCAGTTCAGAGCAATCTCCACCCACCCATTTTCAACCCACCTGAACTATTTCCCTCTCCCTCTGAAAAGCCTGAGAGCTTTAATAAGGGGTGTCATTGCCTTGTCAAGGTTAGTGTAGTGAAGCTTGTTTTCCCCACTCCATCACCTCAGGCCCTGGTATTAAAAATAATGAAATGCAGGTAACTGTGCTAGCAAATAAAAAGGGAATAGCTACAGAAAAAACAATTTTAATGGAAAAATATGGTATTTTCTTCCCATAAAACATAAAATAGCAGGAAGAGCAAAGCATTCTCAGAAATCATAAATTTTTTTTTTAGAAAAAGCATTCTATTAAAAACCATGAGATTTAAAGGTTCTTACCTGTGCCTGGGGTTGTGTTCAACAGGAATGAAGAAAAGAGAGGGAAACAAAGATAAATAAAAACATCAGTACATTATGAGAAGAACTTGTGGGGTAGGCTTCAAATATTATCCATAATTAGATGTCTACTTTTTTCAATAAAGGATTGGAACATTTTAAGGAAAATACACAAATGAGTATTACAAATAGCAATTGCAAATTATATACTGTGGGGGATTGATATATGATTGAAAATAACTTGTGATCTAACTTGTGAATGGACTAGTTTCTATCTGGCGATCCATTTATAGATGGATCTATCCATTGATTGATCTCAATCAATTCATCTAGCTGTTTGTAGGAAATGAGGATTTGCTTTGTCAACTGGAAAATGGACCTTTGGAGACCATTTTCAAGCCAATGGACCACCGATTATTTTATTGAAGAATGTATGCCTGCAGTAAAAATCCATGTGATCTATAATTTTTAACAACGACACAAAATTTTACATATTCTTTACCTTTCTCGGATATTTTACTAATACATACATCCCAAGTACTTTCTATGTTTTGTGGAACATTTATTCTCAATGTCATATGTTCAAAAGTTGACTATCTTTTGTTTTAGCTTTGATTTTTTAATTATCAATAAACCTCTAGTAGTCTGATTAAAAAGTACACAAACGTCCCTCTCAAATTCAGTATCAGATTATATCAGAATTGGAAAGTGACAGAGGAATTGTTTGCCCTAAAGACTTTTCACAATAAAGACAGTTTAACACAGATCATGAACCTTTAGAAAGCCACCCATTAAAGAAAATGCTGAGGCAAACAGCCTATTTTAATTGCAGATCTGACTTGGCGTGCACATATGTGTAGTACACTAAAGTCTAATGGGTATGCATATGTGTGGCTTTTCTCTGTATTAGGACTATGGATCATAACTTATTCATTAAAATTAAATTTTCTACTGGAAATTCAAGGTTTCAAACTTTGTAAAGAAATAATCTTTGGTACCATACACATGTTAGTCTAGTTTTTTCTGTCTCCAATTACATAATTAGAATCATGGAACTGAATTTTCTTCTTGGGAAATTTCAGTAGTGTCTTTAGAAATGTGAGATGCTCTATGACAAGGAAGCTCAGCCACCAGTAGATGGCAGCAGTGGAGTACATTATTCACCCTCAGTTGCATTAGAAGGCTAAAAGTCAGCAACTGCACTTTGGAAAAACTGCTATTCTTTTTTTTTTTTGCAGTTTTTGGCCAGGGCCAAGTTTGAACCCGCCACCCGCAGTATATGGGGCCGGTACTCTAATCTTGAGCCACAGGCGCCACCCAAAACTCTGAGATTCTTTGACAGCACTTTCTATAGAATTTACTTCTCTGTCTCATATTTATTTATTTCATCAAAAAATTCTTTGTATATTTTCTCTAAAGTGTTTCATGAACAAAGTTAGGTTAATTTAGCAGAAAAGCATGTGTGCTGGTAAGAAGTGTGTTTGGAGATGAAAATTAGACAGAATGAAACATTTCTACATATTTAAGTTACTTATTGTGACTTAAATTCAAATATACACCTGAACATTTACACATAGTATATGAAATTCATTTTTTGTTAATTTACATAGAGGCCAAATCCAACACACTTAAATTTAAATTTCATTTAAATCTGTCACAATTCTCCCATTAGCCTTTTTTACTTTTTATTTCCAACAGAATACGAGCAACAATTATTAAAAGAAGCTAAGAAAGCAAGCATCCAAAGTCAAATATAGTTCCAAATGAAATTGAAAAGGACTGGTGACTAATTTGATAGCTATTTTGAGGCCTTTTTTATATTTCCTTTTCCTAAATTTATTTTATAGCAAACAAATTTAAACATATAAAAGATACGTATTTTTCTAATTTTAGATCTAAATCCCTATAATTGCTTTAATTTTAATTTAGTTTGTAATTGAGATTTTTTTTTGAGCATTTAGGGGAGCTATGAGAATAAGGTAATCTCAGCTCATGGATTACATACAATTTCACGACAGATTAAATACCTTGACATTATTTCAAAGATAGGTGTCATTTTTCTCTCCACTGAATTATATTAATATTCATACATTTGGAGGGTAAGGAATCTTCAGAGAAAACACAGACAATGTATCTAAAGTTGGGATTTTAATAACACATATTTAATGTAAGAATTTAATAACACACATATTTACTAAGACATTCTAAAAAATACAGTGGGTCACATTTTTTATTCAGGAGCTATTATTTACCCTTCTCCATTTTAGAGAAAAAAATACATCATTGTGAATTTCAGCAATTATCCTGATATGCTCGATGATGGATAATACCTGGTTGACATGATCCAGTTTGGGGCAAGGCCTTCCTCCATTATAGGGTTTTTCTCGAAGCCACTTAGAACGAACCTTCACACCGCTCCCACAGGACTTGCTGCAGCGCGACCAGTTGGACCACTCACTGAGCTTGCAGTCCGAGGGGCAGGGGATGATGCAGGCCTCTTCAATGTAACCTGCGTGCAGGAAAATGAGATGAGAACCATTGCTTGCACCTGTCACTCTCCCTGCGCCACCCAACATGCTAGCTCATTTAGAGCTTCCAAGTCTGTCTTGACAGCAGCATGTAGCAGAGGTGTCTCCGTTGTTAGGGACTCAAATTAAATTCTGCAGCAAAATGACACACACATATGACGACTCTGTTAAAATAACAGCTGCGCAGCTGCCATATGACCTGCTCAGGATTCAGCCTCACCACATTTAAACATTTCTGACTTTCTGACAGCTCGTGCTTAATTGACAATAACCTGCCTGCTACTGTAATCATTCTCATGCTGCAAGAATGATATTTTAAAATAATTATAACATAGTTTTCTATAAAAACCTATCTGCTAATGTCACATAAGTTCAATGTTCTGAGGCCATGAGATGTTTTTCCTCAATAAGGAACGCCATCTCCTTTTAATCAACATCCAGAAAGAAACCATCTAACTTAGCACCTTATGTTTCCCCTTCTTTCAAAATCAAGTCTGCAGGAGAAAAATGAGAGGTGTAATATAAATAATGCCTCATATTTTTACAGTGCTGTCAGTTTCAAAGCACCTTCATATCTTATATCCATCTGAATCTTTTGAAAATCTTATAAATGTATTGTGTAGGGATTGATATTCTAAAGGCCTGGTAAGAAAAGAAATGCAGAGAGATGACTGACAGGTCCAATGTTACACAGTAAGAGATGAGGAAAGGTTCTTGAAGGTCTAGTCAAGTACTAATTCCAACAAATCACACAGGCAGTTAAATTAATGGTGTACACATTTGGTTTGGAAAATGGGAGTGTTTTCCTTGAATAGTCCTTTACTAATATCTTGGCATTTCACAATATCAATTTATTATTATTCTCAAGGCAACTATTTGGGCAGGCAAAATTCCTCTAGTCAAGAATCAAATATAAGGCTGACCTCTGTAATAGTCTGCCTTTGGAGAAAGATCATTTTGGTGCAATGTAACACTCTGCCTTACCACTTTACTTTGATAGCAGAAATTTCATTTTGAAGATGATTATAATATAAACAATTTACACCACAAAACTTAAGTAGGTTTAAAGAAATTTTATTGAGATGTAATTGGTGTACCAAGAAAATCAGCTCATGTTTTGGTTTTTAGTGTACATGCACTTGAAAACATCATCAATCTGATTTTAGAACATTTTTATCACACTAAAAAATACCCTATATTTGCTGGCAATCACTTCTCATTTTCCCCTCCCTCATTTCTTATCAATTAGCAATTTCTGTTGCATCTCTGTGAATTTGCCTATCCTGGACATCACATATACATGAAATCAAATATTATAGGGACTTTCATGATTGGTCTTGGGTTCTTTCACTTAATAGAATGTTCTCAAGTTTCATCTACTTTGTAGCACATACCAATATTTTCTTTTTCTATCAATGATTAATGTTTCATTGTATGGATATACTACATTTTATTGAGCCATTCACTGGATGGCTAAATATGAATAATCCTGCTATGGAATGTGTATACAAGTTTCTCTGTGTATATAAATCTTCAATTCTCTTGGATATATACCTAGGACTGGAATTACTTGGTCAAATGGTAAATCTATATCTAACTTTTTCAGGAAACATTAACTTGTTTTCTGAAATGTCTGCATGATTTTTATATTCTGCTAGCAATGTATGAATGCTCCAATGTCTACAAAGCATTGTCATGCTTGTTATTATCTATCTTTTTTATTTTAGTATACTTTGAAGAACAAAAGTTCTACATGTTAATGAAATCCATTTATCTATCTTTTTCTTTGGTTACTTGCGCTTTGCTGTCATATCTAGGAAATCGTTACCCATTCCATGGGCATAATGGCTAACACCAAGGTTTTTTCTAAGAATTTTATAGCTGCAGACCTTATATTTAGATTTTTTTAAATTTTAAGTTAATTTTTGTGCATGATGAAAAGTAGGAGTCCAATTTCATTCTTTTGAATGTGGCTATTGAGATATCCTAAACCCATTTGTTAAAAAGACTATTTTTTTCCTCATTGAATTGTTTTGGCACTCTTGTTAAAAATCAATTGACTGTAAACATAAGAGTTAATTTTTTTACTCTGTATTCCATTCTGTTTATATCTGTGTCTGATTTTATGCCAGTACCACACTGTCTTGTCTACTGTAACTTTGCAGTGTGTTTTGAAATCAGAAATTGTGAGTCTTCCTGTTTAGTTCTTTTTAAAATTAGTCTCGCTATTTTGAGTCCCTTGTATTTCTGTATAAATTTTAGATTGAGATTTTCAATTTCTTCAAAAAAAAAAAAGCTAGGGTTTTGTCAGAAATTGCATCAAATCCGTTAATCAATTATCAAATCCACTGATCAATTTGAGAGTATTGCCATCTTAATCCAAGTACATAGCACTTCTTTCCATTTAGTTAGACTGTCTTCAATTTCCTTCAATGGTGTTTCACAGTTTTCATTGTACAAGTCTTGAACTTATTTTGTTATACATAACTCCTAAGTATTTTATTCCTTTTATTTTGGGTAGATTTGAAAAGAACCAATAAGCTTCGATTTCTTTAATTATGGGAAAATCAGACCACCGTTAAACCACATTGCAAATTTAATCTATCAGCTTGTGTCCAAACCGCCCTTGATTGAAATAGTGCTAAAATGCTAGCCAGTTTACTAGCTAGCATTTCCTTGCCTTGCATAATCATAAACTACCTGGAACACATGATAAAGGCTTCTCCCACCCTTCAACATTCTGATAGAGTTCACTTGGGATAGGATCTGGTGTTTTGAAATTAATATATTTTCTTGTTAATTAAGCTCTGCCTGTTTTTCTAAATTTAACTTTTTAACAAGCAGGAAATTTGTAGCTTCACATGCAACTGCCAGAAATAATAGAGAGAGGTTCTTTATACATTTTTACCAGTTTCTTCAATGGTAACTTGAATATGAATTCAACTAAGATACTGATGCTAATACAATCCACTGAGATCACTCAGGTTTCAACAGTTCTACTTGTACTCATTTCAGTGTATGAGAGTGCATTGGAACACTCTTGTATAAGCCAGGTGAAACCAGGAAAATACAGAAGAAAAACAGATGTGTGGCATAGCTTTCTACATATTATCTCCTATACTCTTGTCAGAGATATTCATTGTTTGCTTTAAACTTTCAATTTAGACTCCATACACAAAAGTGCATCTTTCCTAAGTGCAAAGGTCACTGAACATGCTCAAGAAACTAACTCTCACCAGAATGTTCATTGCAGCCCAATTCATAATTGCTAAGTCATGGAAGAAGCCCAAGTACCCATCGACCCACTAATGGATTAATAAATTGTGGTA